>CM044966.1:2725657-2874727 GCA_024516035.1 Bactericera cockerelli | reverse complement strand
TAATTTAATATTTCATACAACAAACATGTCATCGTTCTTCTCCCGACACATGGTGCCTACCAGGCTCGAGGCATTTCCACGCTGCTCAGGAATCCGGACTCAGAAGGAACCACCTGTCTGCGGATCAGAGATTGAAAAGGATGTGGTGTTGCCACCTGACCACCACCGGATGGAAGCCACAAGTTATGTGATAGGGGCGACACCCGATATGCAGAGGGGGGTATCAAATGAGTACCGGTCGGAGTGCATGAAATAGGGTACTTGTACCAACTATTAAACGGGGGTTCGGTGGAAGAGAAAGCCACAGGCTTTGACCTATTTTATTTATTTATTTTTAGTCTTATGTATATATATATTTTTTTAATTCCGCTAGTCCTGAAATGTATCACTTACTTTTATCTACCACCTGGTTTTATTGATGTATTTTTATTTTTATAAATTTAAATTTTTTCCATTCATTCATTCATATCATGTACCATTTATATCATATAGCATACATACAAGAGTGTATAATGAAATGCTTAGATAAATATAAGACCTCGCCCCTTGGTTCACTACATATGCTATTGTGTTCTTGTTTTCATGTTATATTTTGTTGAATGTATCATGTAGTTGACCAAAAACGTGTTAAATAATAATAACAATAATAGTACCGACCTCAGTAGCTTGATCGATAAGCCGGCCGGCGGACTTGTAACCTGCAGGTTACAAGAGCTCAATGTATAAGCACTCGCTTGCCATGTGGAAGGTCCGGGGTTCGATCGCCCGTGTCAACAAAATATTGTATTCTTAATTTGGTTACAATTGTTTGTAAGGGATACCTTCCGGTACGCTCGTGTTGACCCAACAAGCCCAGCACCTAATTGGGAAGTATTGTGTCACTTCTCGCCCGTAGAGGGGAGGTATACTACGGGATGGGCAGGCTGCAACACAGACCACAAGAGTCTACAGTAGCTCCTGTTTCATGGCTATGAAATAAAAACGGCTTTGAAACACTCATCTTAAAAAAATAAAGAAAAAAGGTCGGTGGTTCAAGTCCCAGTTTCAGCATAGATTTAGTAAAGCGAGTTTGAGTAGTTGTGATATCACATTAATACAAATATTATCATATTTGAAAAGTTATCACTTTTTATTAACCAAATTCAACAGTGAAGAAACTAATTGAATGTTTGTCTTTAAAAAAAAGAAATCTATGAACCCGAAAGATGCTCAGAATGTTTGCAGGTGGTATCACTCACTTCAAACTTGAAACAGACGAAACAGTTAGGTATGTAAAAAAACACCTCAATGATCAATAACACAAAGTTATCATTATAATCCTTAAGTCACTATACTTTTGTGTTAATCACTTTCGTATAATGTCACAACTACTCACAATCGCTTTACTATATCTTCGCTGAACCCGGGACTTAACCACTGACTTCCAGGTTACAAGCCCGTCGCCTTATCGATCAAGCTACTGAGGTTGGAGACATGTTGGAATTTTATGGGGGTTTAAAAAAAAAGGTGTCGAAAATTATTGTCTCTTTTTTACTGTCCAATAAATGGTACATTTACCCTAACATCATTATTAAATAGGTGTCTAGCTTTATAATAAGTGATTAGATATACAGGGTGTCCCACCAAACTTGGACACCTCAAATTACTCGGCCCCTGAAAGAGTTTTTGAAAAATAAAAAATCCTAGGGTACATGGTCTAATTATGCGGTTTCAGTCATGAAATTTTTTTTATACAGGGTGGTTCAAAAGTCAGAAATTGAGGTGTCAACTTTCGATTTTTAAATGGATCGACCTGAATTTTATTTGATAATTTTACTTCTAAATGGTTCTTGAGTACTTTTTTAAACAAAAATTTTACATACAGGGTGGTTTTTTTTCGACCAATTTTTTTTCTAAATCTCGAATAACTCAAGTTTGTTTAATTTTTTCGATAACAAGAATAGAGAGTGTTTGTGTAATGAAAACACGCACTTTCAATTGGCATCAAATTTTTTTATACAGGGTGGTTCACAAGTGAAATAATGACTTGATTTTTTTTAAAACTGAGTTTTTTTAATTTTTTATTTGGGATTAATAATTCTCGCTTAATTTTACACATTTTTTGTTAGTCATATCGAAAAACAAAACTAAAGTGTTGTACAGGGTGAGACATAACTTTTTTGTGACACCCTGTATATGGGCAGTCAAAGAGACGTAAAATTAAATATAAAAACTAAATGTGCAAGAAAAACTTTGATTTTTAATGATATCAAAAAGTTATGGTGTTTTAACTAATATTGTCGCATGGACCACCCTGTAGATATTCTCTTAAACTATCTTGTGGGTACTCGAGGTTGTATAAAATTCAACGAAGACTTCGAATCGTGGGGAAAAACAAGTAATAAACAAGAATTTTGAAGCCATTTTCAATTTGGTGTACACACTGAATGATTTTAAAACCTGAAATAAAAAGTAGGTAGGTGTAGACACAAAATTGAAAATGGCTTTTTGAATTCATTTTTTTCTTTCAGATTTGGACTCCTCGTTGAATTTTAGACAGTTTCGACTACCCATATGATGTTTTAAGAAAATATCTACAGGGTGGTCCATGTGACAATATTAGTTAAAACACCATAACTTTTTTATATAATTAAAAATCGAAGTTTTTCTTGCTTATTTAGTTTTTATATTTAATTCTACGTCTCTTTGACTGCCCATATACAGGGTGTCACAAAAAAATTATGTCTCACCCTGTACAACACTTTAGTTTTGTTTTTCGATATGACTAACAAAAAATGTGTAAAATTAAGCGAGAATTATTAATCCCAAATAAAAAATTAAAAAAACTCAGTTTTAAAAAAAATCAAGTCATTATTTCACTTGTGAACCACCCTGTATAAAAAAATTTGATGCCAATTGAAAGTGCGTGTTTTCATTACACAAACACTCTCTATTCTTGTTATCAAAAAAATTAAACAAATTTGAGTTATTCGAGATTTAGAAAAAAAATTGGTCGAAAAAAAACCACCCTGTATGTAAAATTTTTGTTTAAAAAAGTACTCAGGAACCATTTAGAAGTAAAATTATCAAATAAAATTCAGGTCAATCCATTTAAAAATCGAAAGTTGACACCTCAATTTCTGACTTTTGAACCACCCTGTATAAAAAAAATTTCATGACTGAAACCGCATAATTAGACCATGTACCCAAGGATTTTTTATTTTTCAAAAACTCTTTCAGGGGCCGAGTAATTTGAGGTGTCCAAGTTTGGTGGGACACCCTGTATATACGGGGTCATGCTCAGATTTACTGGGCTGGCTACATAATAAATTTTACTTTCAGGATAGTTTTTACTTTCCCTATCCTGTAGGAAATAAAGACACAATACTTCCCATTTAGGTGCTGGGTCAACACAACATGAGTGCACCGGAAGGTATCTCTTACAAACAATTGTAAACAAGTTTTGAAAACAATTTTTTTGTTGCCTCGGGGTTTCAAACCCAAGACCAAGTATGAGTTTTTGACCCATCCGGGATTTCTACTAGTTCATCATCATTATCATTATCATAGGGTGGCGTCATCGTGAACGATGGTAGCCAGAAACAGTGGAGGAATGACTCAGCACTTCTACCACAGTCTTTGCTAGGAGGCTAATAATTCACAAGGGCCCCCAGAACCAAACCAATGCTGGTCCTACTCCCTGTTTATAGTCCCCCAGCCAGACTGCTGGTCTACTCCCTGTTTATAGTCCCCCAGCCAGACTGCAAGTCTACTCCCTGTTCATAGTCCCCCAGCCAGACTGCTGATGGTTCTTTTCACTTTGTATATTTCCTAAGTCAGACTTCATAACATGAAAATAAGTTTCCTGGGGTCTATGTAACCTTATCTCTGAGAAGATATCGAATGGGGACTTTTTAGAACGCATTTAGACCTTTTTATTGATTCAATATTGACACAAAATTGACAGAGTGTCAACAGAATTGACACAGTGTACATAAAATTGACCGCGCGATAAGGCTATCAGCTATCTGATAGGAAATGTGTGTCACCACGAAAAGAGACCGTTTTGAATAAATGCGTTCCGAAACTCGATAATTCGTATTTTAAAAATCAAATCAATCTGAGATGTAACGGTTGTAACACAAACTCTTTCTTATCCCGGTCAAGCAGGGTCGACGTTGTACAACCTCATGGTTGAGGTTGGTTGGTTTTGGCCCTTCCTAACGCCAAAGATTCTATTTTTTCTGTGAAAAATCTGCTCCGACCGGTGATCGAATTCGGGATCTCTGGACTACGGGCAGTAGTCACAACCGTTACGCCACGGAGTCTGGTTATCGTATAATCTTGTACTGACAAATAATGATAAAAATTAAAATACAAAATTGAAAAAAATATCAACTAGAAAAAGGATATAAAGCATATAGATAAAATATGTATATACAGATGTACTAACTAAAGGGTGGTGTTTGCGTATGGCAATCTCTTCCACCCAACCCATGTAACTATAACCTGTAACCAATAGTTCTGAGATCATTAGTCCGATGTTCGAATTGAGCTAAGACCTTATTTCATTACAAATAAATCCATACATATTTCGACGGGGTAGTTTTCCACACTCATATAAAAGGGGTATTTTTCTTTTGGATAAACAAAAAAATTCCAGGTTCGATATTTCCACATACTGCCATTTTATTCCAAGGTCAACTTCGCCACATTCGTGAAAGAAAAATGCGTTTCGACACTTTTAAAGATAAACAATGGACTTAACCTATAAAAGAACTGGAACTTCAATTTTGGTTTCCATTTTCTACTTCTATTTTGGTTAACCAAACTGGAAGCAGGAAGAGGAAAAATTTGCCCTTCCAAATGAAAAATGACTTGCTTCCAGTTTGGTTCATTTCATTCCAGTTTGGTTAACTTTAGTTAGAAAGAAAAATACGTCTTTAGTGAAATGGAACACATTTGAATTCGACCATACATAATGCTATTATGGTATGTAGGTATAGTCAGTACACAATATTAGTGCTATTATGGTATGTACATATATATTCAGTACACAATATTAGTGTAAGTTGTAAGTGCTCTAGCACTCACGGGCTAATCAGGCTATTCCAAGAAACTGATCAACTTGTCCAGACACGTTGGCCACTGGGGACCTCATACAGGGTGTAAAGAAAGCTGTGATAAACAGGTAAACACTGCAGCTTCCTGATCCACTAGATGCGGGTTCAAATCCTGGTTGCGGCAAAATTTTCCGTGAGAATATTTTGGCTCTAGACTGTTTTTATTATTATTATTATGATTTTACACTTTATTAGATATAAATAGACATAATGTACAATGTAAATAATTATTTAAACAATGAAAAATATGGAAACAATATAGGTAAATACAATAAAATGAAAAAGAAATAGAAAATTATTGTTTAAATGTTTACACCAATCGATTGGCCGCAAAACCGAATTATAAAACAGGATTAGATTTAATCTAATCTCTTCCACCCAACCCAGAAAAATGTTGGGTGGAAGAGATTGCCAAAGGCAAAAACCCTGCCCTTTAGTTTTAGTGCATGAATTTTTCCTCATTAATTTGAGTTTGTGACCACTTAATAATATGGCTCTGAGCGTTAGTTGGTAGAAAATGCTCTGAGCATTAACCTTGCCTGGTGGTTACCTTCCTTTAAAGAGTGTTATTATTATTAAATAAATACTATTTTCAAATGTGCAATGTTTGCGTAAATTTTTGTAAGGTTCCTGGGCTCTCGAAAAAAACCATAGATATCTTTACCTCTGTCGATAGGGCCAGTAAAAAAACAGGAAACATTGATGTGCATCCTTTGGCAGCCAACGTGTTGACCAGAAAGACTCAGTGACTCGCAGTCAAAGTGTTAATAATGTATGACTCATTTCTCGCTGATAATTATAATGCTGATATTTATAATAAACCTATGAAATACCAGGAAAAACCTAGCAACTAAATCGAAGACGCAACACATTAGAAATTTGCAGGTGGAATTGTAAAACCCTTGCGTACATAGTTGTATTAGTAATTGATATACATATAGATAAGTATGATATGTATGTAGGTATCCTACCTATAGCATAGTTTGTAAAACATTATTAGTAAACTAATAGTCCCGGAAAATTCGATTTTAAATGAAGAAGAAAAAAATAATATCTATGAAAAAAATTAAAAGCGGAGCAAAAAATAGTTTAATTTACAAAAACGAGCACAATACTTCCGATTTTTAAACTGACCTCTGTACTTGTAGCTTGATTGATAATTGTAACCTGGAGGTCGGTGGTTCAAGTCCCGGTTTCAGCGTAGATTTAATGAAGCGAGTTTGAGTAGTTGTGATATCATGATAGTGATTAACACAAATATGATAACTTTTACTTCTTTTTTTTTATATCTGAGCGCACGGCAGTGCGCCAGGCCAAGTTCCAGCAAGCACGGCAGTGTATCTTTACACGAACCGATTCACCCGGTTTTTCACACCCTCATATCTTCGGTTCAATTGATCATAGAGATATGAAATTTGGAACAGAGATTGTCCTAATATCATTAAAAAGGCATTGAAAATTTAAAGACTCTATGCAAAAAACATTCAGAGGAATGTAATTTTGAAATTTGCGATTTTGATACTGACTGACTGACTGACTGACAGATCATCAAAATTATGAGGCACTTCCAGACTACCTAGAAAGCTGAAATTTTGCATGATTGTAGGGTTTATTGTAAAAGTACAGGGAAAAATCTGAAAACCGGAATTTTTTCACTTATCATGGTGTAAAACGGTGTCGTTTTAGGGAGAAAATACATAATCGATTATTGATCTAAATTATGAAGCACTTCCCGACTACCTAGAAAGCTGAAATTTTGCATGATGGTAGGGTTTATTGTATAAGTACAGGGAAAAATCTGAAAAAGTTCTAAAAACTGTTAAAAGATGTCGTTTTAGGGAGGAAGTATACTATATTATGTATAGAAATTATGAGGCACTTCCCTACTACCTAGAAAGCTGAAATTTTGCATGATGGTAGGGTTTATTGTAAAAGTACAGGGAAAAATCTGAAAACCGGCACTTTCGCACTATTTCTGCTGTTAAACGGTGTCGTTTTAGGGAGCACTATATTATGTATATAAATTATGAGGCACTTCCCTACTACCTAAAAAGCTGAAATTTTGTTTACTGGTAGGGTTTATTGTAAAAGTACTGGGAAAAATCTGAAAACCGAAACTTTCGCACTTATCATGCTGTTAAACTGTGTTATTTTAGGGAGGAAGTATACTCGATTATGCATATAAATTATGAGGCACTTCCCTACTACCTACAAAGCTGAAATTTAGTATGGTGCTAGGGTTCATTGTAAAAGTATAAGGAAAAATATTTCTGCTGTTAATCGGTGTCGATTTAGGGAGCATAATAAAATGAATAATCTTTAAATTTTTAATAAAAAATAATGAAACGTGCTGGGAAACGAACCATTTACAAAAAGTAATGATATCCCACAAAAAACTACCGTTAAAAAAAGGGCCAAGTTCCAGAACTCCTATCCAAAAAGATTTCGCCAATGAATGCAGTGATATCTTGTTTGCGGCCAAGTTGTCTTGGTAATAAACTATTTCTTTTATTAAACCCGTTTTCTGAGTTCCTCATTTGGTATGTTTTTAAATGCAAAATATCCTCTAACTTGGCCAGTTTTATGCCATCGGTTGTATGGAATATTACGACTATATGTATAGGTACAGAATAACAATATAACCATCACAAGGAGCGCCACTGGCCAAGTTAGAGGATAGTTTGCAGTTAAAAACATACCAAATGAGGATCTCAGAAAACGGGTTTAATAAAAGAAATAGTTTAGTACCAAGACAACTTGGCCGCAAACAAGATATCACTGCATTCATTGGCGAAATCTTTTTGGATAGGAGTTCTGGAACTTGGCCCTTTTTTTAACGGTAGTTTTTTGTGGGATAATTATTTCGCAAACTAGTTTGCCTTTTTTGAATTTTTCTCTATCACAGTCTTCTTTCTCTATTACAGTCTCCGTGTTCTTCGCAATGTATTTCATTTGGTAGATAATTTGGACTCAGCTTTTTTTAACATTTATATGTACTTGAAATTTTTTTTTTTTTTTTTTTTTTTTTTTTTTTTTTAGAATATTCACACGCCGTTTGTGATACTGCATTTACGTGAATATTTTGTTATTGATTAATTTAGATTTAGTATTTTCTTGCAAGTTTCTTTGTATTTATCAATACTCATATCAAGGTCTAGGTATTGTGAGTATTGATTGTAAGTTTGTAGTGTTGATAAGAGGGTCGAATTTCTATATATAGCTGAGCAATTGGGTATTTCAAAGTATTCATTTGATGGTCTGCTTCTTAATCTAGTGTTTGGTACTCTTATTCGGATCTTATTTATTATTTCAGGGCATGTAATATTGTTATTTATGATGTTGTGAATAAAAATCAGAGAGTAGTATTGCCTTCTGTCTTTAAGAGTTCCTATTGATAATTGTTCGATTAGATCTTTGTATGCTATGGGGGTTGGATATGCTGGATAGAACCCATTAAATTTGAAGAATAATACTCTGACAAATTTGATGTTGAAAATTTAGAAATTCGAGCGCAGGACTTGCAGCCATACCGGCGCGTGCCTGGCTCGAAAAAAAAAACTTTTACTTCGGATTTCTAATATTAGAAATTTCTTGAAAGCAATACCTATAGCCAGGGTAAGTTATTATTGTTATTACAAAGTCCAGCGTCGATAGCCCATTGCAGTGGCCAGTGGCCCGTTCCAGAAAAACTCTCCACTCTCAAAATTCCCAAATCTCCGTTTCAACCGTCACACAACGCACTCTGATTGGTTATTGCGTTCAAATTAACCATTCAGAGTGCATTGTGTGACAGTTGAAAGGGAGATTCGGGGATTATGAGAGTGGGGAGTGATTTTGGAACGGGCTACAGTTTTTATTAATATGTTTTTTTTTTTAAACTTTTTACTGCTCATATTGTTTCCATTTCTTTGTAATCATTATTTAAACTGTACAACTGTACTGACTGTACATGTCTTTTATACAATAAAGATTTTTAAAATGTTCTAGTATGGGTAATAATAAATAGATATGACTAAAAAAAAATTGTCAGTTTTGGCGGCAAAAGAGACCCTTCTACAGAATGTTCTATATTTCCTGGACTATAATAATTGTAGTAGTAAACAATAACTACACAAACGTATAACTACTACAAAACAACAACTACAATTAGAAGAAGAAGAAGAAGAACAACAACAACAAAAACAACAACAACAACAACAGAAGATTCGAGTGTGACCCAGAACTACTGATGATTCACCCAGGATGACGAACCATTGCACTCATCATGCAAACTTGAAGTACAATACAGGGTGTAACAGACGTTAGGGGTATTTTTCTTTTGGATAAATTTTTTTCCAGGTTCGATATTTCCAAATATTTCCACATTATTCCAAGGTCAACTTCACCACATTCGTGAAAGAAAAATGCGTTTCGGTACTTTTAAAGATAAACAATGGACTTAACCTATAGAAGAACTGGAAGCAATAATTTTCTACTTCCATTTTGGTTAACCAAAATGGAAGAAGGAAGCTGGAAGAGGAAAAATTTCCTTTTCCAAAAGAAAAATGACTGGCTTCCAGTTTGGTTCGTTTTATTCCAGTTTGGTGAACTTTGGTTGGAAAGAAAAATACGGCTTAGGTGTAAAATGTATCTGGCACTCTTTATTGGGGATAGGAGAGGACAATAAAGGTTCAAAATGATCTGGACTATCACTATTTGAAATTTTACACCAAGTCTGCTCCACACTATATAGAACGTCATCAGAAAATAGTAAACGTATTTAACACGTACAGTCGTACACATTAAACACGTTGATTTAGTACAAAATCCAAACCAAGTAAATATATTACATACATAAAAACACGATTCTTTACATATACAGGGTGACTCTGGGAGAAATAATCAACCAATAATAGCTTTTTTCTAATATCAGTAAATTTAGCTCAGTGGTTAAGCACTCGCTTGACATGCGGGTTCGATCCCCCGTGCCGACAAAAAATTGTATTCTTAATTTGGTTACAGTTGTTTGTAAAATTATACGAGATGAAGAAGAGAAAGAAGAATGTAGGGGAAGAAGAAGAAGATGATAGTGAAAATGAAGAGGAAATATTGAGACAAGAGTCAACCGAAATAGAAACAAGTGAAGAGGATGTCAGACAAGAAATGATTGAAAAATGGAAACTGAAATGGCAGAATGAAGTGAACAAAGGCCAATGGACGAAAAAACTTATTCCTGACATAGAAGAATGGATAAATAGGAAACACGGTAAACTTACCTATGAAACCAGCCAATTTCTCACCGGACATGGAAGCTTTGGTAGCTATCTGTACAAAATTTAAAAAAGTAAGAAATGAGACTTGTATGTACTGTGAAAATCCCAAGGATAACCCCGAACATGCTATTTTCCAATGTCCAAGGTTTCTGGAACAAAGGACAACATGCATGCAACTAACAAATAGGACTCTAACACCGGGAAACATAATAAGAGTAATGCTGGAAAATGAAAACAACTGGAACGCAATAGAAAAAATGTTAAGGAAGGAAGCAGGTCTCTAAATTAGGAGTTTATCATCTCGTACCCTGAAGTAATGTTATGCAACAGTTCCAGGGTACTGAGATTCGAAAGAGAGGAGGATGTTTAGTGGGTATGGCACATCGTTTTCAGTGCCTAAACCTCACACTGTCCACCAGAGCCAGAGATGGTCCTGGTGTTCGTCTTGAATAGCAAGAAGATTGACCTCCTCTCTAGAAAAAAAAAAAAGTTGTTTGTAAGGGATAACTTTCGGTGCGCTCGTCTTATGTGCTGGATCAAAACGAGCGCACCGAAGGTATCCCTTACAAACAACTGTAACCAAATTAAGAATACAAATTTTCGTCGGCACGGGGGCTTGAAAGCGGGACCTTCCGCATGGCAAGCGAGTGCTTAACCATTGAGCTAATGAAAGTAATGTTCAGAAGATAACAGCAAGAAGAAGATTTAAAACGATATGGCGTTCTGAGTTGAAATAATACTAATATCGCCTTACCTCTACTGCGCGATTAAGGCTATTGAGTCCATTATTCCAGCAATAAGCCCAAGACTTATTACTATGTGGTAAAAATTCCAAATGGGAGGATAACTTGTCGTGTCCCGTCTGGGTTTCGAACCCACGACCTCTGGATTACCAGACCGCCGCCTTTATCACTAAGTTATCGGTTCAGACTTATCACCTGAATCCCTATTAGGTCAAGTCAATATTTGCCAGCCCATATTCTGTGTGTGTTTTTTTTTTTTAATTTTATAAATGTTATTTTTTGAATTTCTAAATAAATTTACTAATTGGATCAAGTAAATATTTGTATTCGATATCAGAACCAGACCTCTGTATTCCGTCGTGATAATGACCAGCATGTACCTATACTCTGTACTTGGATGTTCGGGGTCCACTCATACCTCGTGAGGAAAAATGAGTAGGTAGCTACTTTACCTAATGCAAACAGCGATCAGTGGCGGAATTATAGGCTAAAAAAGACATTGGGATGTTGAAATGTACGGAAAAATGCTTTAGGTCTGCGCTACTGACTATAATTGTCATATTATTATTAACACCAAGAAACACATTCATTTATTTATTTTTTATAGGTATATATTTAGTATGTTCAGTAATTAAGAAATTTATATGCATATATGTATTTTAGCTATTAAATGCTTATATAGGTACTTATCTACATAATTATGTTTATTCTTTAAAATTAGGACGTGTTGTGTAATTCGTCAATTCGGATCAATATTTGCATTATCAAAACAAAAGCAGGAGGACAGACTGCGGATTATATCATTGATCATTGATTAATCTCGTGATTAGTGATTAATCCCGTCATCTGATTGGGTCATTACGCAGTAAATCTACAACCCAACAAATTGTTAATTTCTTTGCAGAAATTGCCAAGTTGTTTTGAAAGGGTCAACTAAAAAAATAATAGATTCAATTTATTTCAATTACAATCAAACTCGGATAAGAAAGAATGATAACCTGGTCAAGGGAAAATAACCTCTTTATAAGAGAAACCATAAGAGAAGAAATATTGAGAAGAAAAAAATAAGGACATAAGAGAAGGACGATAAGAGAAGAAATATTGGAACACTCGAGATCTCGTAATAATTATACAGATTATTTATTAATTTTACTAATGTTTAAAAATCAAAAAAGAGGAATGATTATGTTCACCTCTAAAAAAAAGAAAAAAAATTACAGATTCGACTGTGACTGTGAAAAAAATACTGTAGACGATTGTGATCTGTGTTGTAGCTTGCCCATTATTATTCAACAATTTTGATGAAACTTTATTTACAATTTTTTATATTTTTTTTTTTTTTTTTTTTTTTTTTTTTATTAAGATATGCAACATTACATATAATAAAGGAATTAAATGTAACAATACTAGCATAAATATACATATAGGTTTCGTTAATCGATACAATAGGATAATAATTTTCATAAAACTAATTCTTATAATTAAGTACATAAAGGTAAATATGAATAGATTGATAAATTCTATGTACCTATTTAAAATGTATTAACGGATATTTCATTTTTGAATTAGGCTCTGCTATTGAGGGTTCAGAAAATCTGTGAAATCGTTGTAGTTTAACGAAAAATCAGGTTTTATGTCCAAGTTATTGAATGTCTTCATGGACCATGTGATGGGGGATTTTGGTGAAATATTGTTTTGTATGTCAAAGAATAAGTT
The DNA here is from genome assembly GCA_024516035.1 of Bactericera cockerelli. Lineage (NCBI taxonomy): Eukaryota > Metazoa > Arthropoda > Insecta > Hemiptera > Triozidae > Bactericera > Bactericera cockerelli. Next base: position 2,861,914 of record CM044966.1, on the reverse strand, counting down.
TCTTTGTCTCAGGCCTGGTCGAGGAACTTTGAAGGAGATCTTTGAAAGAATTTGTGGTGCGTCAATGTTATTATTTATTATTTTGTAAAGAAATTTCATTTTTTCTAGTTCTCTTCGATCTTCCAGCTTAAGCAGGTCAAGGTTTTCAATAAGAAGCGAGTAAGAGATTTGTTCTGGATATGTCGGATAAAAATTATTTACTTTTTTGAATAGATATCTAGCAAATTTAGCTTGTATATTTTCGATTGTTTTTGAATGATTTTTTTGACTAGGAGACCATATCAGTGAGGCGTATTCAACTTTTGATCGAACTAAAGATAAATACAGAACTCGAATAGCATCAATATCATCGATTTGTTTGCAATATCGAATAATCATACCCAAGTTTCTGTAGGCCGTGGTTGCAATTTGTTCTATATGTGGTATGAAGGAGAAGTTTGATTGGTATAACACACCAAGGTCTTTGAAAGATTTTGTAGTTTCCACGGGTTGATTATTTATGGTGTATGTGCTTGCGATGCGTTTTTCTTTAGTACTATAAGAAATTTGTTTACACTTAAGTGGATGGAAATTTAATCCAATTGTTGTTAGCCAATCAGATACAGCATCTATGTCACGTTGAAGAAGGTAGCAGTCTTCAGGCGAGTTAATAGCTTTGTAAATTTTGAAGTCGTCAGCATAAAGGCTGTAGTGAGAATATTTAATATGATTTCTAATATCGTCATACGTCATTATAAATAAAAGGCTAGATATTTTTGACCCCTGAGCTACTCCAGAGTTAGGTGTGATTGTAACTTCTCCGATTTTTAGTTTGCGGTCTCTTAGGTATGATGTGAAGAAAGATAAAGATGGTCTGGAAAAACCTAGAGTATTCATTTTTCTGAGTATGGCATCATGATTAAGTCGGTCAAATGCTTTTTCAACGTCGGTATATAGTACGTCGATTTGTTTACGTTCAATATTTTCAGCTATAAAGTGAGAAAACTCTACCAAGTTTGTAACAGTAGAACGTGCTTTAATGAACCCGTGTTGATGAATGCTTACATGATTGAATATGAAAACTGATAAGGTATCATAAATTATTCCTTCGAAGATTTTAGCGAAAGCATTAATATTTGAAATAGGACGCTGGTCCTCTATTTTATCGGAACTTTTTTTAGGAATAGGAGTGACGACAGCTTCTTTTAGTTTGGATGGAAAGACAGATTTATCTAATGAGCGGTTAAAAAGAATCATAAGAGGTCGTATGAATCCATTTGGAATTTTTTTGATAAACCCGGGTAGAATTCCGTCTGGGCCTGCTGGTTTTTTATATTCAATTTGATTGATTTGAAACAAAATATCGGACTCTCTAACCTTTGGCAAAGAGAAAAAGTCACTCAAGATACTAGGTGGAAGGTTAAAGATATTATAAGTGCATGAGTCAGGAGCAAAAGATGTCTGAAGATGTTCAGCGAAAGCTTGTGAAATCTCTTTAGAAGAAGAGATTATTTTATCTTTATATTTATATTGTTTTAATTTTCCAGGCTCTTTTTTTTGTTTAATGAATTTCCAAAAATATTTACTATCTGTTTTAAGCTGTTTTACAGAGTTTTGGATGAAAGTTTTATAATCAGTTTTAATTTGCTTCTTTACTGTACGTCTCAGTTCTGAGTATTTGTTTGATTGTTCGATATTTTTATTTTTTGTTTTACGTAAACGTTCTTTGCGGTTAAAATTTCTTTTAGTTGTGTGAGACCACCATAATGGAAATTTATGTATTTTGGGTATAGAAGTGAGAGGAATGTGGTCTTTAAAAACGTTATTCAGTCTTGTGTATATCTGGTCAAGAATATTGTTAGGATCATCAAGATATTTTAGATCATCCCATTGTATTTTCTCTAATTCTAGTTTTAACATAGGTAAATTGGCTTTATGAAAATTAAATTTAGTCATTAAATATTGATCAGGTTTTTCTTGGCTAATTTTCTTATATCCTAGTATTAATTCTAGGGCTGGATGATGTTTATCTTCTTTTACGAGGGGGTTACCACGAGTTATTTGAATAATACCAGTTTTGTTTTGCAAGTTAGAAGTGTAATGTGAGTCAAAATTATCGAAGCATTGGTCTAAAATTTTATCATAAAAGTTTTTTACGGTATTTCTATGGCTAAGATTAAAGTAACTTAAAAGCCTTATAAAGATTGAAGTATTATTATCAGGTGTAACTTTTTCGTATTGTACAATAAAATCAGGCATGTTAAAGTCACCTAGAATTATTATTTTATGACCTTGTATATCAGTGATATTTATCATGGAGTTCACAAAGTTTTCTATGGTGGAACTTGTTACAGGTGGAATAAAGTAAACTAAGGCTAGATAAAAAGAGTCTCCCCTGTATGAAGTTTTGAGCCACATTGTCTCACATTGTTCATCAGAGATGTCCCATTTTGTTATTCTAGTCGTGAGAAAGTGAGACGATTTGGAAGCAAAAATCAATCCACCCCCTCGTTTCTTATTAGATTTGACGGGATCTCTGTCCTGGCGAAATACATTATATCTAGGGTCAAAAATCTCATTATTATGAATATCTGGTGATAACCACGATTCTGTGATAGCTATAAGATTAAAATCTTCACTCAATATGTTTTGATAAATTTGATCTGTTTTTGTTTTAAGGCCACGAACATTCTGATACAACAAACGTATGGTATCACCAGAGATTCTAGTACTAGTATTAAGGTCGACCTTGAGTCCTGGCTGAGAAGTATTGTTTATGCTATGAGGCTCTGAGTTATTTTGAATGAGCTTGAAATTGAAATCATTTGTAGGAGACACATGATTTGCATTGTCAGGAGTATTTTTCACATTGCAATAATTCTGCTGATGTAATCCTGAGTCATGACTAGCTGACTCGGGATTTAACATCTCAGATTGTGTCACTGGTAAAATACTATTACTAATAATATTGCTTATATCTATGTTTGAACTATTTACACTGTACAGGTTTATCCTCTCATCTAGACAAGAGTTGTCATTACAAGTCGAAAATTTTTGACCTGATCGTCAAAAAAGTGACTAGAATGGGTTACATAGTACGAGCTGATGTCATTATCATTTAAGAAAAATCGTCCATGTGACGAGTCCGGAGCATTGAACTGTCCATATGACCGGATAGATGGAACATTACTTGCCGTGACTCGTGACATACGGGGGTTTCTTTGAGTTGCTGAGTTGCATCTGCATCTCCGCACTTCAACTGGAATGCCGTGATTACGAGGTGTATTGACTACTGGCGGTAGCAGTTGTGTCCTTTGATGAGTAGGTATCGGCAATGGTGGATAATTCTCCCTCGCATGGTGTGATGACGTCATATGCTGTTGAGTTCGAGACTGCGTTTGGTGTACAGTTGAAAACTGAGGTTTTCTTGATATGCGGTTTGACGATAACACAGATGACGTATAATTCTTCGGTACGAAGTCTGATAGAAGTCTTGTATATCGCGGGGGTACCCAGTGCTTTCCTGTTGACGCACCTGATGTTTGTTTTGTTTTCATTGCCTTAAAAGGCACTTTCTTCATTCCATAGTTAGGATTTTGGACATGTTGCGTTATTTTAATGGTTAGTACAAACTTTCCGGTTTTGTTTAATTGAATATGGTCCTTTCCCATATGTCTTCTTTGTATGAAGCTATGGGTTTCAAGGTAAGAAATGTTTTGCATATTTTTGATGAAGTTCTTCAATTTTTCATTGAAGTTAACGACCTGATAGTTGGCGTTATCTCTGTCGTATCTTGGTGGTACAAGTACAATTACAACTTTTTTGTTATGGCATTTCTCCTGCAACTTTTTCAATGATATTTCTATGTTCTTCCAAGGGGTGTTATAAATATCATGCATTCCTGCCATTAAGCATATGATTGATGCTGTTTTTATTTTCTCAGGCTGTATCGCGTTTACAATAAAGTTCATATTCTTACCAGAGATATGGTAAGTACTAAATGAAAATCCTTCTGGACACCGGAAATTCGCCGATTTAAAAGCAAGGTCCTTTACATGATCGTCTCCAATTAAAAGTACATGTTGTTTGTTGTCACTCTTGTTAATTCCAGAGCTAGAGTCGTTTTTAGTTGGAGATGTGATTGGGTGTTCAGATTTATCTTGATTTAGTGTTCCATTGTTATTATTATTGGAACTAGTTGATGCTGCTGTGGAAGGCATAAAAGTTACTTTTTTGAATCCTGACTTCTCCAATAAATGAGAATTTTCACTAGTTCTTATTTTTGTTTTTAAATTCTGCAATTCAGTTTTGTCGGTGTCCCAGCCAGCTTTGGTTGTTTCTAAAGAAGTTTGCAACTGCTCTATGAGGGTATTTTTTTGTTCAAGAAGTTGTTTTAGCAGCGATATCTCTTCTTTTTGCTTGGCTATATTCGCAATCATTAGGTTTCTTTCGTGTCTGATAGTCTCAATTTCAGCAGTTGAATTTAGTTCACTTTGGTCTTTGTTATCAATTGCTGTTTTGTAAAGATCAGCTTTTTCTTTGTTTGCTTCTTTTGAAATGCACTTGGGATCCGTATGATCATTTTTTGAGGCTAGTATTTTGTATAATTTATCCTTTGATTTTTTGGCTACGGCTGTACCTTTGCAATTGTCTACGATACATTTCACAATGGAGTTCCCGTTTGCTAAGGGATTCGAGTAAATGTAGGTATTACCATTGTATGTGAGTTTGATCACCTCACTTTCTCCTGTTTTCTTTGGTGTACTTGTTTCCATAGTGAAAGAAGATACCCAGTATATTCAGGATCAAAGTAGTGTTAGGTGTGGTTGCTGACTTGAGATTCTCAAGTAGAGAATGCAAGCAGTATCAAGGTCAGGCAGCAATATTAAATACTCGCCTGAACTGTAAACACTAACACACGATGAATGTGGATAACTACAGTTTTAATGTAAACAATTTCAATGACGTCACACTATTTCGTAGACAATGAAAATTTGTTTCGCGAATTATTTGAAAAAAAAAATTGAATAAAATAATTTATTTATTTATGTCAAAATAAGGAAATGTCAAACGTTAGTACTAAAGATTATGTATTTTTTTTTTTACTAAATTTATTTTGTAAATTATATAGAACACTGGTAAAAACAATAGTATTATACTTTATGTTATACTTTAACTCATTTGTGAGTATGTACACACGTCCACGTACTCGGACAACTCAACTCGAACTCTCAATACAGGTATACAATATATACAGGTATACAGTGAAAGAGTATTAAATAAAGGTAAACAAAGCCTGATGAAGGGTGGTGATAATGCCTTTGGCATTCTCTTCCGATCCCGTAGTATGTCTCCCCTCTGATGGGCGAGAAGTGACACAATACTTCCCATTTAGGTGCTGGATCAACACGAGCGCACCGGAAGGTATCCCTATAAGCAACTGTACGCAAACAATTTTCTGTCGGGTATGGGAATCGAACCCGGGACCTCCTGCATAGCAAGCGAGTGCTTAACCACTGAACTGATGGCGCCCTATTTCTAACCATTTATCTAATAGTAAATCATAGATCCTGGGTTCGATCCCCGGTCGGAGCAGATTTTTAACACAGATAATTCTGTTCCCTCCGTACCTGTAAGGCTGGCAATTCCGGCCCTACCCAGGCTGGGTGAGGTTAATGTGGGTAGCTGGTACGATTCCCAGCGAATGGAAGGTAAAACCCCCGTCCTAATCCAGGACGTTAAATCAAATAGAATCGTTGGCGTTAGGAAGGGCATCCAGCCGTAAAAAATGTACCAAAACTAACCAACCAACCTGTCACCTGAACCATGAGGTTGAACAACGTCGACCCTGCTCAAGCGGGATAAGACAGAGTAAAAGAAGAAGAAGATCTAATTGCAAATCATATGTTACTAAACCATTTTTTGTTATTGCCATTTCCACTATGGCAATCTGAATACTAGAATACAATAAAACGTCAATTGCCTATGGAAAAGGTAAATATACCAGTTTAACACTATGACCTAATTGTTGAATGTGTGTCTAGGACAAGGCTCACTATTTGACGAAATAATAATACCACTTAATAATAACACAATAATAATGATAATACCACCTAATAATAACATAATAATAATGATAAAACCACTTAATAATGACACAATAATAATAATACCACTTCATAACAAGGAATTGTACACAAAATCTGCCTTGATTAGATTAGTAATAACTGTAATAAGTGTATCGAAAATAGATTGCCATTATTTCTCCTTCAATTGTGATGGGACTGACAGAAGTGGCAGAACCTATCTTATTGTACACTAATATAGTCGCTTTCGACCTGAGTAGCTTGATCGATAAGGCGGCGGACTTGTAACCTGGAGGTCGGTGGTTCTAGTCCCGGTTTCAACGTAGATTTAGTAAAGCGAGTTTGATTAGTTGTGATAATATATAAAAAAAGTTATTAACACAAATATGATACCTTTTTTTAATTTACAATATCTATCTATTTTTTAATTTTTTTTTAATGATAAGAAATATGATAACGTTTTTAAGCAGCACTATTGTGGTGTAGGTACTCCATTAATGAATTATTACTAGGGGGCTGATAATTGACATGAATCCTTACTATGAATTCTTTCGATAGAGACAATTAAAAAATATGTGCAAGACACCCTGAATAGATTTTTTCTAGAGAAAAAAAATGGGACACCCTGTTGCATACGAGTAACAATTTTCAACTCATCCACTCCGGTCATCGGTAGATCTGATGGGGTATCACGCGATGCTCATGTAACCGGTAGGTTTGCAGGAAGAGAACGCCGGTCTAGAATCTAGATTGTTTAGGACAGCGGTTGCCAACCTTTTTAGGCCTACGACCATTAACTCATACAAAAAAAAAAAAAAAAAAAAAAAAAAAAATGGCGGACCACTACTGAAGTATGGTTTCTTTTTTAATTCTAGAACATAAATATCTATTAGGGGGAAATGAGGGTACTTGGGACCGAGAATCGAACTCAAGATATCTGGACTACGTGCGGTGATCACAACCGTTACGCCACGGAGGCTGCCATAAGTATAGATTATAAATAGATTCCCTCCGCACATGTGAGGCTGGCAATGGCATGAGGCTGGCAAGTACGGCCCTACCCAGGCTGGGTGTGGTTGATGTGGGTAGCTGGTACGATTCCCAGCGAATGGAGGGTAAAACCCCTGTCCTGTTTACCTCAAGTCAGGACGTTAAAACCAAATACAATCAATAGACATGAAAGGAGCCTAGACATTGAATCTGGGCGTCCATAATATTATATAATCCTCTCACCACCGTGATTTAGGTTTCAATACCTATCTCACGGACACGGAATTATTATTATTATTTTAAATAGATTATTTAAGTTTCCAATTGGTCCGTGTACAAAAGCTCTTGATGGCTCAAACCAAATAGAATCAATGGTCATGAAAGGAGCCTAGACATTGGATCTGGGCGTCCATATAAAGCTCGTGTTGGTGCAGTCAGCAGTCAGGCGGATGATCTCTACAACAAGCTCAGCTGTCGAGATTTATTATTATTATTATTCCACTTTCTCTCCTTGGAGGGTAATTATTACCCTGCAATGGGTAGTACACCAGGAGCGGATCATAATTATGATCAAGTCTCCTGGTGTTTTAACTTCAGGAGTGGATCCGAATATCAAGTCTCCTGAAGTTGTTTATTATTATTATTATTAAAGCCCGGATTTTATGCAGCAAAAAAAGGCAATATGCAATTGCATATGCAAGCGAAAAGCCCAATATATGCAAAAATGTAAACAAAAAGCCCAATATATTCAAAAATTAAACAAAAATGTAAACCCATAAACTCACTGAGCCAGGACTTAATTTTACTTTTGTCAACTGGCATTGTAATGTTTAGTAGGTATCTACCTAAATGCAAATTTTTGACATAGGTCGACACTAACTTTACTACCTTTATGTAACTCCTTTAACTAGAGAGAAATGCATACACATTTCTCGAGTAAAAATCAGTATTAGAAAAGTTAATCGTTTACAAACACAATAAATTCACTGCAAGTAGAAAACAGCCTAAACTAAATAGGTAACTAATAGAGAGGAAAGAGAACAGAGAAAGAACTACAATACATGTAGGTACCTACCCCTCTCCCTGCCTATCCTACCCTGCTGATACGTGGAGTGCAGATGAGAGTATTGCAGACGTGTTACGACACGTTTGATCTTGTTTCAGTAGGCTAGTAGACTAGCTACTTGTCAGTACTCAGTAGGTACCCACATGACTTCACAATGAAGGTAGGTAGGTACACTCACAAAATGTGATTTTACGATTTACGTCCTAAGATTTGAATGGACTTCGGTAGCCCTGAGTAGGTAGATAGTGTAGATACCTACTTAGCGAATTTTTCCCCCTAATAAGCCCGAAATATGCAAATTTTGGCCAATATTGTTGAAATATGCAGGATTTTGCTCAAATATGCAAACTCCGAAAAAACCGCCAAAATATGCAATTGCATTATGCAAATATGCAATGTGCAAAAATCCTGGCTCTAATTATTATTATTCCGTGTACGTGAGAGAGGTATAGAGGAGCAGAATTTTCTGTGCGAAAAATCTGCTCCAATCGGGAATCAAACTCAGGATCTCTGGACTACGAGTGGTAGTCACAACCGTTACGCCACGGAGACTGGCGTAAGTACACGTTATAAATGGATTATTTAAGTTTCCAATGGGTTCGTGTATGTATGTATGTATGATTTTCTATGTGGTGAAGCACAAGGCCTCTTCACAATTTTTGTGGGTAGCGCAGCATTACTAAGAGCCTCCTTTACATTTCGAATTATTCTATTACATTAATTTCTTTTTACTCTGGTAATGCCGCCACTGGTCGTTACTCATACAAGTAACTACTCATTTTTCCTCACGAGGTATCAGTGGACCCCGAACATCCAAGTACAGAGCAGAAAAAATCCTCCCCCGCTGGGAATCGAACCCAGGTCACCATGTGTGCAATGCCTAGCGCACTAACTCGCTCTGCCACAGTGACTAGGGTTCGTGTATGAAAGCTCGTGTTGGCGCAGTCAGCAGTCAGGCGGGTGATCTCAACAGCACAGGACGTCCTGGACTCAATTCCGGCCAGCTTTCAGCAGAACATGCATGCCGGCATGGTTACTAACTGCCTGGTTTCTAATACCAGACCCGGAGCCTCACAAGGGGACGGGGGGCTTGCCTCGAATTGTGCACTGGTAGTCCGCTGCCTTATCTCTCAAGCTACTGGTGTTGGTATATAACTAAATGTATGTTTTATCATCAAGTTGATATAAAATGAAAAATAAATAAAATCGAAACGTGGATTAATTAAAACAGACAATATTGATAGCTACCCTTAATAATAATACTCTTCAGTGGAAGGTAACCACCAGGCGAGGTTAATGCTCAAAGCATTTTCTACCACCTAACCGTCAGAGTTTTGTTGCTATGTGGTCACAAACTCAAATTAATGAGGAAAAATTCTTGCACTGGGTGGGATTCGAACCAACGGATGCCTACGCTACCTGGATTACCAGCCTAGCGCGTTAACCACTTGACTATTAGGTTATTCATTTTGTGCACTCATAATGGTCAAGCTAGTCCATGTATATTAAGCTTTCTGACCACCCTCTTACAGAATTCTGTGTACTGGCAGTCAAGTGGTCAACGCGATAGTCTGGTAATCCAGGTAGCCTAGGGATCCTTGGGTTCGAATCCCACCCAGTGCATGAATTTTTCCTTCTAAATTTGAGTTTGTGACCACATAATAATAAGACTCTGAGGGTTAGGTGGTAGAAAATGTTTTGAGCATTAACCTTGCCTGGTGGTTACTTTCCACTAAAGAGTATTATTATTAAACCTGATTTAGGTCAAGTCCTGATTCAGATCAATATTTAGGTCAACGGTGATTCAAGTCCTGACTGAAGCAAATATTTCGTAAGTAAAGCGAGTTAGAGTAATATTAAATTTGTGATAATTATTGGTATAGGTATGAGTAGTCACTATGGCAGAGTGAGTTAGTGCGCTAGGCATTGCACGCACGGTGACATAGGTTCGATCCCCAGCGGAGCAGGAATTTTTCTTCTCTGTACTTAAATGTTCGGGGTCCACTCATACCTCGTGAGGAAAAATGAGTAGCAACTTTAATGTGAAGTGGCGGAATCATGGGCAAATAAAAAGTAAAACAAGATATTGTATGTTAAAGTGGTAAAGGCCAGTGATTCTGCGCTACCCACTAAAATTGTGGCATAATAACACAAAGAAAAAGCATTATAATTATTATTATTTACTCACAGGTATGATTACTTTTTATTAAGTGCTTAGCCAGCCTCCGTGGCGTAACGGTTGTGACTACTGCCCGTAGTCCAGAGATCCTGAGTTTGATCCCCGGTCGGAGCAGATTTTTCACACTGAAAATTCTGTTCCCGTACATGTGAGGCTAGCATTTCCGGCCCTGAGGTTAATGTGGATATCTGGTAAGATGCCCAGCAAATGGAGGGTAAAACCCCCGTCCTAATGCAGAACGATAGATCAAATAGAATCGTTGGCATGAGGAAAGTTAAAAAATGCCGTAAAAAAAGTGCCAATACCAACCAACCTCAACCATGAGGTTGAACAACGTCGACCCTGCTCAAGCGGGATAAGACAGAGTAAAAGAAGAAGTTGCTTTCAAAAAAAAAAAAAAAAAATACATTCTGATTCGCCACTGAAATCTACAGGATGCTTGTGCATTACCAGAAATACAAGCTTAACTGAGGAAGACCAAATCCCATATTGTATCACGCTAGGGAAATCCACACATCTTTATTAACATAATTTAAGCTGAAAACTAATATGTTAATTCATATGGTCAGACGCGGCCGGTGGATAAATGTATGGGGGTGCTACCACATACACCGGACTAAAATGGGATGTGTAGAGTCGCTCTTTCAGTATCTAAAGAGATTGAGTTTGTTTACCATGCCAATCTCATTAACCCGTTAACGACCAGCCTTGCCATATGGCAACGATAGAGGCAGTGCAAGTTTCTGACCTGTTAGTTCAATACGGTACATGTTACCACTTTATAACATTATAGTTCTCATTTTTGACAATATTTGCTACCTCCTGAATTTTAAAAGACAGTTCTATCAGTTGTTCTATCAGAAATTTTGATATAAGTATATTTTTTCAAAATGGATCAACATTTTCCAACAATTCGGGCGTTCCTGGGTTAATTATTCCAGGAATATGTGATGATTTTCATTGTGTACGAGTTAGGAGTGTTAGGACTTGAGAAATTCGTCTCTTTATTTTGTCTGTGAGTGCTGCAGTTCCGCAGCACCTTAGCACCGCGTCTGCTTTAGATTATAGCTAAAAGTAATTTTAAATATTTTTATACAACTGTACAGGTGCTACATATTAATGTTATTAAACATAATTATTAATGACTGTGTAAATTTCTATGTATACTATTGTTACTTGCTTGTTGTTTCCTTAATTTTATTTCATATTTTGCCATTTTATATACAGGGTCTCTCATTAACGAGCCAGCGTGATAACTGGAAAAGTATTCCGACCAAATCTTCCTTAAATCTGGGGGGAAAACTGACCGGGCAAACTTGTTCTTTTTTTCCATTTGACTCCATGTATTTCCATTAGGACTAACTTAGACTTGAATTTTTGGTAGTTAACATTTTCGAGGTATTTTTGTTTTGATAGAAAAGTATCTAATAAGTATCGAAATTAATGCTGAGCAGAAGATTTTTTAAAACGTATTTTATTACTTTTCTATCAAAACAAAAACACCTACGGCGTGAACGACAGGCCTACCGCCTTGTTCAAGCGCCGTTAAACCGGGAAGAAAAAAAATACCTAGAAAATTTTAAGCACAAAAAAGTTATGTCAGATTTAGTCCATTTAGGAAATACTTACATGGAGTATTTCCTAAAAAACAACAACAACTGTCCGGTTTAAAAAAAAAATCAAAAGTTCATTTTAATTAAAAAAAAAAAAAGAATCTGCTGGTGTGTGTACCTAGATCAGTATCAGTATAAGCAGAAAAGTGAGAAGTTGTACTAGATGTATGTACAATGTACATGAATATCAGAAGATACCTGGACAGCTGTTTTGAGCTTTTTTGGTTCTCATCAGCAGGTAATAGTTCTGAATATCCATGCCATCAACTAACCTCTCTATTTTAATCAGTATCTAGGTATAAACAGAAAAGTGAAAAGATGTAGGTACATGAGTATCAGATTATACCTGGACAGCTGTTTTGAGCTTATTTGGCTCTCATCAGAAGGTAAATTTAATATCTGTTTTGAACGTTGGATGAGCATCAAACCTCATCCAACGTTTAAGCCTGGCCATTCAGAGGGGGAATGCAGCCAGTATTGCGGGCTCATTCCCTTTCACGAGTTCTCTGAATGAAGTGTTTGTCTTGTAGTAAATGTCAAAAAAAAGTTCCGAGTATTTTTTTATTACTTCCGATAAATTTTTTATGTTCGAAATCGGAAGTATTTTTTTGACATTTTCATGTCTTTGCTCTGGCACATAACCAAAATTATGTAACGAAATATTAAATTATAAAAAGAGAGAAGAGAAAAAGTATGTGTCATGCGCACAATACGAAATTTGGTCAGTTAAGTTTTAGACCTTGAATAGTAAAGATGAAAATGTCCCAATGGTTGCAGACTCGTATACAAGCGTTTTTTTTCCTCACTCTCTCTCTCTCTCTCATTTTTTTATTAAAAATGAACACTTTTCATCGTAACATGGGCTTGAAGGGACAAAAAATACTTACCAATCATGTAGTCACTGTGGCAGAGCGAGTTAGCGCGCTAGGCATTGCACACATGGTGACCTGGGTTCGATTCCCAGCGGGGGAGGATTTTTTCTGCTCTGTACTTGGATGTTCGGGGTCCACTCATACCTCGTGAGGAAAAATGAGTAGTTACTTGTATGAGTAACTACTCATTTTTCGTACATATTCGTACATACATACTTACCAATCATTATGTACCAATACTTACCAATCATTATGCCGACCTCAGTAGCTTGATCGATAAGGCGGCGGACTTGTAACCTGAAGGTCGGTGGTTCAAGTCCCGGTTTCAGCGTGGAATTTGGCATTGGTTATTCTCCTTGTCATGGGAATTTGCCATACAGCTAAAGTTCTGAGTATATAAGTATATTTCTATCTTTGTAGATAGAAAGATAGAAATAGGACTCTATTTCTATCTTTGGTGAGATCTACAGTGGAGTATGGTTCTGTATCTGTAGTCTGGGACCCTAACTCAAAAGAAGCATCAAAATCAATTGAAAAAATCCAGTCAACTTTTATAAGATATCTATTTAAAAAAGAAAATGGGTTTTATACCAAATATCCTGAAGCTATCTCTTATAAAACACTTCTTGAAATGATTAATTTAAGCTCCCTTGAAACAAGACGTAAACTAGATTCAATCATGTTGGTATATAAACTACTAAACAATCATATTCAATGCTTTAATTTACAAGAGATAATAGAAAAGAAAACGCCCAACCCTTTGCTTAGAAATAGGACTATTGAGCCATTCACAGTGCCTCACCCAAGGTTTACAAAATTGCATGAATCTCCCCTCATTAAGGCAATGACACTGTGTAATTATCTTCACATTGACATCAGTGAATTCTCACTGCCAAAAGAAATGTTTAAGATGAAATGCTTAGACTACATACAACAAGAAAATTAGAGATATTTGTCACTCATATGGTAGAATATATGCATTAGATAGGTAGCCTTTATATTTTGATAACTTGTAAAACTATTTATAAGTATAATAGTGAACATTAGTATTGTTGTTTTCAATTGTAATTTTTGTAAACAATGTTATGTTCTTTAAAAAAAAAATATATATATATATATATATAGATAGTATAGACTAGAATCTGATATTAATTAGAGATAGAATTCACCAGACAATAGTAATATAGTCATGTCCAGGAGACACGTGTCACTCCTAATCGTTATCTCCAGACTTGTCCTAGATATTATCTGGTTCCAACAGAGAGAGAGTGAGTCCAAAATAAGTAGAAGTAATGCTTTATTTAACTGACCTCAGAGCGTTGTGACTACTGTCCGTTGTCTAGAGATCCGAAGATCCATCCCCGGTCGGAGCAGATTTTTCACACAGAAAATTCTGTTCCCTCCGTACATGTGCAGGAGTCTTTTAACTGACAAGCGTCCCCAGAACCATGCTGGTCTACTCCCTGTTTATAGTCCCCCAGCTAGACAGAAAGAAAATACACAAAGAAAAAATTAAAAAATACTATAATATACAGTATAACGTCCAAGTACTACTGATAAACTTTTGACCTTTCACATGAAAGCGCTGTTAAACCAAAATTAAAAAAAAAAAACATAAAAACAAAGTCCTCGAGCTAATTATTTCTGTTCATTTGGGTTTAGCGTCGATTTTCAACTGCATGGTCAAAAGTTAATCAGCAGTATCTGGACTTTATGAACACACTATACCTATACTATAGTATTTTTCACATTTTTCTTTGTACATTTTCTTTGTACGAAAGAAAATACACAAAATATCCCTCTATTCGCAGGAAACTCACAGACCTGCTACCCGCATTAACCTCACCCAGCCTGGGCGAGGCCAGAATGGCAGCATTACGAAGTCTTCACCTCGCTAGACAGTATCACAAAAGATCTATTTAAGGTCGCAGTGTCAAAGAGCTTTCGTAGCCTATATAGCCCCACCTTTACCAACAGTATCTCGCTGGACGTTGCTTAACTTCGGTGATCCTACGAGAACCGCTGAATTCAACGCGCCATCGACGCTAGCTAATATTTTTTATTTAAAAAAATAAGGTATTTTTTTATACGTCTCATCTTATGGAGGTCATTCGAACGGACTGATGTTGTATTTATCTCGTGTGTGGGTGTCAATGCATATCACCTTTGCCTTATATGAGATTTATGGCAAATCTTCATATTTCTGTTCGATAATATGGCAAAGCCAACGCCATACTTAATTTACTTAGGGACATCGTAGCTTATACAGGGTAATTCAGATAAGTGGTTAAGCACTCGCTTGCCATGCAGAAGCTCCCGGGTTCGATCCCCCGTGCCGACAAAAAAATTGTATTCTTAATTTGGTTACAATTGTTTGCCAGGAATACCTTCCGGTGCTCTCGTGTTGACCCAGCATCTAAATGGGAAGTATTGTGTCACTTCTCGGCCATCAGAAGGGAGGCATACTACGGGATGGGCAGGCTACCACAGACCACAAGCATCTACAGTAACTCCTGTTTCTGGGCTACGAAATAAAAAAGACTATGAAACACTCATCTTATTTTTTTTTCTTCTACTTAGGGTGGCGTCATCGTGAACGATGGTAGCCAGACAGTGGAGGAAAGACTCAGCACTTCTACCACTGTCTTTACAAGGAGGCTAATAATTGACAAGGGCCCCCAGAACCAAGCCAATGCTGGTCTACTCTCTGTTTTTAGTCCCCCAGTCAGACTTTTTTTTTACTAAATAAAAAAAACAAATATGCTAGGTAGGTGTGACCACGAGGATCTAATATTTCCAGAATCACCCTGTATATTTTAATCAGCAAATCTCTGAGTATGCAATTTTATGAGAGTGTAAACTGTTCATAATTTTAACTAGAGCCAATTTTGTAGTGGTAGACGTTCAGAGGGCCTTGGTCCGACCCCAGGGGTGTTTTTCGTTTTTCTTCTTTTTTGATTCAACGTCGCGTCATTTTGAACTGTATTATGGTGAACTGTATTATGGTGAACTGTATTCTGGTAAACTGTAATTCCTCATTAATTCGATTTTGTGACCACATAATAATAAGACTGAGGGTTAGGTGGTAGAAAATGCTTTGAGCATTAACCTCGTCTGGTTAATGTTATTATAACTATTAATTCCACAGAGGCATGATGAAAAAGTAAGGCAAACAACTATGGTCTTAATGTCACACGTAACTTGGTTTGTTCGAATAGAACACAATACCTAACTAGCATTAGAAACAATTGGATTTCCAAATTAGTGAGTAACCTTTAAGCATAGGTGGGTGCAACCCTGCTACCAGATCAGATTTATTTTTATTAAAAATTTGAGTTTGTATTATTATTATTTAAAACTTAGGCATTTCACAGGTTTATCTCAAGACTGTGCATTTATCATGCATTTTCAAATCCACCGAATACATCAGCTTGGTCTCTGGACGGGTCTGTTTCAACATGGCTTCTTTTTCTCTTTTGGAGCCGGACATGGCCCCTGGGTTATGGTTATTTTGTATTCTATTGTGGGTTTGCCACAAGGGTCCTCGTGACCTCCACAACTACCTTGGGATTTGAGAGATGAATTGCTTTTAGATCCATGGCATGGGCTCTTGCTTTTAGATCCATGGCATGGGCTCTTGCTTTTGGATCCGTGGCATGGGCTCTTGCTTTTTGATCCATGGCATGAGCTCTTGCTTTTAGATGAATGGCATGAGCTCTTGCTTTTAGATCCATGGCATGGGCTCTTGCTTTTGGATGAATGGCATGAGCTCTTGCTTTTAGATCCATGGCATGGGCTCTTGCTTTTAGATCCATGGCATGGGCTCTTGCTTTTAGATCCATGGCATGGGCTCTTGCTTTTGGATCCATGGCATGGGCTTTTGCTTTTAGATCCATGACATGGGCTCTTGCTTCTAGATCCATGGCATGGGCTCTTGCTTCTAGATCCATGGCATGGGCTCTTGCTTTTAGATCCATGGCATGGGCTCTTGCTTTTGGATCCATGGCATGGGCTCTTGCTTTTGGATCCATGGCATGGGCTCTTGCTTCTAGATCCATGGCATGGGCTCTTGCTTTTGGATCCATGGCATGGGCTCTTGCTTTTAGATCCATGGCATGGGCTCTTGCTTCTAGATCCATGGCATGGGCTCTTACTTCTAGATCCATGGCATGGGCTCTTGCTTTTAGATCCATGGCATGGGCTCTTGCTTTTAGATCCATGGCATGGGCTCTTACTTCTAGATCCATGGCATGGGCTCTTGCTTTTAGATCCATGGCATGGGCTCTTGCTTCTTTTACACTTAGCACACTTATCATGGCTGCTGCTATGTTTAGCACACTTATCATGGCTGCTGCTATGTTTAGCACACTTATCATGGCTGCTGCTATGTTTAGCACATTTCTCATGGCTTTTACATGCTTTGCATTCACACTTACAGCGACAATGACTCCTATTACTGCTAGGTCTTTTACTGCTGCCATGTTTGTCACATTTATCATGGCTGCTCTTATGTTTAGCACATTTCTCATGGCTTTTACATGCTTTGCATGGATCTTCGTGTTTTTCACACTTACAGCGACAATGACTCCTATTACTGCTAGGTCTTTTACTGCTGCCATGTTTGTCACATTTATCCTTGCTGGGTTTGCGAGCACAGGGATCTTTACACGCATGCGTCGAATGATGGCTGCTGCCTGAATGACTTCTGCCTGAATGCTGGCTTCCGGCGGAATGGCCTCTGCTTTTTCTACTGCCGCAGCTATGACTGTCTTCTTCTTCCAAGCCGCATGTGCATTTACAAGTGATTTTCTCCATGTTTAGATAAGCTGTAGATTTTTGGGTTGACTTTGAATAAGAGTGTGAATGTTTAGATAAGCTTAGGATTTTTGGGATGACTTTGAATAGAAGTGTGAATGTTTAGAAAAGCTTTAGATTTTCGGAATGAATTTGAATTGAAGTGTGATTGCTTATTGAATATGAATGTTGTTCGAGGAATTTACCAGAATTTGGTTGCTCTGTGAGAGTGAATGAGAATAGTTTGTGCTGTCGGGATTATGGTTGGTGGTCAACTGTGATTTTCGATAATATTAAACTGACCTCAGTGGCTTGATCGATAAGGCGGCGGACCTGTAAACTCATATTGGCCGCAAGCGCCCAACTTTGGATTGGTTAAAGATACAAGAAAAGTTAGAGAACATCATTTTCTTGGTTTTAAAAAATCATAGGGGTCTCTTCTGTTTATTTTGGTGATATCTTGAACTTTTTGGACCTCGGCCCCGAATTACCGGAATTTTGGGGGGACCCGCTCTGACTAACTTTTTTTATTATTAATCCTAAATGGGGATTGTGACGTATCAAATCCAATGATTTTGAGGTCCTGATTACGAATTTGGCTTTGATTTTTAGGTAACTGTTACCTTTGAGTCACCGGTGGCTTTCGGTACTGTTCCCATTCCTAATATGATAAGGAAAGATTTTTTTACTTTTTATTACCTAAAAGATATAAAATCTAGACTTACGAGTAATTCCACACAGCATGAGTAGGATATTAGCTTCATTCTCTTTTTTGTTCTTGTTTCTTTGTTCAATCTATTTATTTTTTCTATATAATTTCATAGTATTTTACTATAATAATAATAATTCCCGTTTTCAGCGTAGATTTAGTAAAGCGAGTTGAGTAGTTGTGATATCACAAAAGTGATCACAAATATGATAATTAATAATAAAACATTTTAGTGAAAAAAATATACGAGTTTATGTATACATATAAATTTATAAGGTATAAAAACGATAGTATCGATAGTCCCTTTAACCCTACATTATTTCCAATTTCAACATTCATGTACCAAAATCTAAATTACGTTCTAACCTCCCTACCTTATTTAAGTTATCCAATCTCAAGAAATCACTAGATAATATTTAAAATCTCCTATTAACCATAATTATGCACCATTATAATAAATTAGATCCTAACCCTAACAAAGAGTGAGTTTCGAGGTACAAAGAGGAAATATTGCATCGGTGTTGAGCAAACTAAAGAAAGAGGATTTTTAAAATAAAATTTATTATATCAATTGATCAAAACAATTAGTGGTGTGAAAAAAAACCCCCCTGATATATTTCAATATAATGTTAGGAATAATGTACCTAATTTTAAGTTTTGTTAATTCAGTAAAAACATTTCAGTTATTGCTGTGTTTCGAACCAAATAAGGTCGAAACACAGTGTTGAAATTACAATTAAACATGTCCCGGTAGCTCAGTGGTAAAGGTGGCACTCTGTGAATCCAGAGATTCCAGAAGTCGCGGGTTCGAAACCCAGCCGGGGCATGACAAGTTATCCTCCCGTTTGGGCTTTTTACCACTTAGTAATACGTCTTGGGCTTACTGCTGGAATAATGGGACTTAATAGTCCTAATCGGGTGCGGAAGAGAATGCCGTTGGCGTTAGCACCGTTTGTTCTATTAAGTTTTGTTCTATTAATTTTCTATGTATTGTATATATTTATACAATACAATACTTCTTCTTATTATCCCAGATGGGGCTGACGTCCTTCCAGAAGGACGTCCTTCTGGAAGGACGTCAGCCCCATCTGGTGAAAGGTACTACGTTGTGGATTTTTCTAATTAATTCAGCTTGTTGAGGTTAGTTGGCGACACCTTAAGCTCTTTGTTTTGAGTCCGAGTGATAAGTTGACAGCACTTACTTTGATTCAGGACTCAATTCTCAATTTATATCACTCCAAAAAAATAAAACAAAAATTAAATATTATTAAATAAACGTATTGGACCATCCTGTATATTGTTTCTGTTCCTGAGTGTTGAACCGGAAATTCCTCAGGACCAAACCCAACCGCAAGGCTCATCCATAGGACGGTAAGTGGCTACTGCGGTGCTGCCTCTCTCTCTCTCGTTTGGAGGCCGAGGGTTCGACCCTGGAGATTCTTCGGGTATTATTATTACTACTATCCTTGTCCCGGTAGTTCAGTGGTAAAGGCGGCACTGTGTGAATCCATAGATTCCAGAGGTCGTGGGTTCGAAACCCAGCCGGCACATGACAAGTTTTCTTCCCATTTGGGATTTTTACCACATAATATTACGTCTTGGCTTATTGCTGGAATAATGGGACTTAATCGGACACTATAAATAAGGCAATATTATTATTATTTTTATTATTATTTATTATAGCCAGTGTTCACGCCATGTGACTCCAGTTTGAATTGCCTCCAAACTTTCCCCGCGCATATCAATCGATCTCTACGCCCCTAACTGTTAGAGATAACACTTCGATATCAGATGATAGGCATATCATATGTTCTTACAAAGAAAGCCACAGAAATTCGGTACGATAGATTGGGAACGACGATGCCTCGTTCAGATTGTTACAACCAGTGGTCAGGGTACGTTCGCTCCTTCCTCAATCTACCCCCTTTGATCCACTTCTAAAGGCGTACGTAAGTACTTGGTACAAGTACTCAAAGGTAAGACCATCCAATCTCATTTCGTAGTAGTAGATTATTTCTTCCTTTTATCTTTCCGTGTAAATTTAATATTCTTAAATACCTTTTAATACACCCCTTTGTAGTAGCGTTATTGAACCAGCGGCCTTTTCTTCGTCAAACCCCAGTAACTGGGAAACTTAGGTCTTTCGGCTTCAAAGCCCCAGTTACTACATTAATTCATGGTCCTTCAAACCGTGGATGTTTTCCTTTTTCGTAGTAGTAAAACTATACCTTGTCGTGCATTATTTGCATTGTCGTGAAGGCGTGCACCTTCAACCATTCAGCTAGGCTGGGTAGCTTGTAAGGGAGATTAGGCTTCATAGTGCATCTTCCATGCTTTAAGTGACAGCTTTATCTGCTTATTAATTATTAAAATAGTATAATTAAAGTGCCTTTCGCTTCATTTAGCGTAAAATTGAACAAATTACCACTGCTTTTTGAGCGGAAGCCTTTGACCACGTTTTTCATAGTGCCTTGTTTCCCTTTGTCTTGAGCACATTTTATTAAAATGGCTGAAGGCAAGCTCACAGTTCTTATTGCCAAAAGAGATTCCCTCTTTAAAGTACTGCAAGAAGCAAATGACTTCGCTCAAAGCATGACTCAGGCAAATGAGAACACATTAAAAGGTCTCAGGCGCAAAATCAACATGCTAGACAGTGTGTATACATCGTTTTGTCAGGTAGTTGATGATATCAATATGCTTCAAATTGAGATCAAGCCAGATTCCAAACCGAACTACCAAATGCTAGAGTCCTTCACAACCATCTATGGTTATGTAAAAGATAAGTTCGACGAAGTAAACGGAAAATTGAAAAAATCCGACAGTAGTCAGGCTAATATTTCAACTATTTTTTTTTTTTTTTTTTTTCCTTATTAGGCACTTTAACTCTGTGTTGCAACAGGTCGTTCGTGCCGATATCCCCTTTTTAAATAGTGTTGTAAATTTTTATATTCGTGAGGTAGATGAATAAAGAATCAACGTTCTCAACAGAGTCAGAGAGCGTAGGAGGAACAGGGAGCGAATCACGGGTCCGGGAGTGTAAAAGGCAGACTAGAATGTGTCGAACAGTCAGGTTCTCACCACAGTCACACAAAGGCTGAGGTTTTCGATTGAACAAATAGCTGTGGGTTAGTCTTGTATGACCGATCCTCAATCGAGTCAAGACAACCTCTTCCATGCGCGTGTTTCTGTGACTAGAACTCCACTCATTGACAGTGAGTTTGATTGATTTCAGTTTATTGCTATTTGGAATAAGGTCCCAAGATGACTGCCATTTGGCTTTGACTATTCTAGCTATGATAGGTTTAAAATCAAGAGCAGAACACAACTTAATAGGTTGTAAGGTGGTGTTGGGGTGCCTAGCAGCATGATCTACAGCGTCATTACCACTAATGCCTGAGTGTGAAGGGCACCATAAAAAAGTAATAGACTTACCATAGATCACTAGATTTGACCAAGTTTTATATATCTCAGAAACAATGGGATTATCAAATGCAGTATTGGTGATGGCAGTAAGAGCACTTTTTGAGTCAGATACTATCAGAAAATTGTGTGATGGTAAAAATTTGATATTTTTTAAACATAGCAAAATAGCAATTAATTCACTACTGTAAACTGAGTTTACGTTGTTGAGAACAAATGAAGATACAAATTTGTCAATTATGTAAGCGCAACTAGTGTTGTCAATAGATTTAGACCCATCAGTGTAGCAGATGACATGGTTAGGGTACTTTGTATTCACTGCCTGTGAAAAGTGCAGTTGAAAAATAGGTGCAGGAATGTTATCTTTTTTACCAATATTCAAACAGTTGTCAACTATAGGAAGTTTGGCAGACCATGGAGGAAGATGTTTAGCGTAAGGTGCAAATTCACTAGTGTTTATGTAGGACATAAATTCACCAATTTCACGAAATCTTAAGGCTAGAGGTTTCGGCTTACTTGATGGATATCGATCAATATCGATATTAGATTGAAATAGAACATCATGAACAGGATTAGTAGGACAGCAACCAATCTTTGAGACATAGCTCATAATGAGCTTAGATCTTCTTAAACTCAAAGGAGGAACTCCAGATTCAACAAGCAAGCTTGAAATAGGGCTGGTTCTCAAGGCACCAGTAGCAATTCTGATACCTGAGTTTTGGATTGGATTTAATTTATTTAAAATATGATCTTTAGCTGAACTGTATATGATGCAGCCGTAATCTAATATTGGAAGAATGTAGGATTTGTAAAACTTTAAAAGAACAGCACGACGAACGCCATATCTTTTGTTGGATACCATTTTCAATGCGTTCAAGGCTTTAATTGATTTTTCTTTTGTAAAGATCACATGAGCAGACCAGGACATTTTTGAATCCCAGAAAAGACCAAGAAATTTAGTTTTATCAACAAATTTTAAAGGAGTACCATCGTAAAATAAAGGAGGTATAGAAAGATTGCGTCTTCTTGAAAAATTGATACACATTGATTTAGAGGGATCTGATGAAAAAATTAAACCGTTTGTTTTAGACCAATGCAAAACATCATTCAAGGTAGATTGCAATCTCTGAATAAGCGTATTGACATCTCTACCTCTGATGATGATCAACAAATCGTCTATGAACAAAAGACGGCGGAGTGGTAGCTTTATTATATCGAGTATATCATCCATAAATATAATAAAAAGTAAAGGACTTAAAGAAGACCCTTGGGCTATTCCATTCTCAAGAGAAAATGAATCTGAAAGAATGCCATTACATTTTACTCTTATTTTTCTATTTATCAAAAAATTATGGATAAAACGTAAAATAAAACCATTTATTCCAAAACCATGTAACTTCAAAAGTATTTTGTGCCTCCAAGTCATATCAAATGCTTTTTGAACATCAAAAAATGTGGCTAAAATATGCTCATTATTGGCAAACCCTTCAGCTATGGCATTCTCAAGAAATGCCAGGTTGTCTATTGTGGATCGCTTGAAACGGCCACCGCTTTGGTAAGGGTTAAGTAAAACCTTGTTCTCAAGAGTCCAAAACAGTCTCCTGTTCACCATTTTTTCCAAAATTTTTGCAGAACAATTCAAGAGGGAAATCGGACGATAACTAACAGAAAGTAAACGGTCTTTCCCTGGTTTAGGAAGAGGCAAAATAATAGCTTCAGACCAAGAAGATGGGTATCTACCCGATTTCCAAATTGAATTGTACAAGTCGAGAAGCTTTAATAGAGCATTATAAGGAAGATTCTTAAACAAAACAAAAGAAATACCATCAGGACCTGCTGCCTTAGAGGTACAAGTTTTCAAAACCTGAGTCAGCTCGTGATAAGTAAAAGGGCAATTGTAATCATTTACCATCGAAAAATCATAATCAATGGGTACACTTTCACACGAAGATTTGTGTGAAATGAACTCAGGAGCATAGTTCAAATTCGAAGAAACATTAGAGAAGTGTTTACCCAGTGAATTTGCAATTGATTTGGAATCATAAAGAAGAACTGAAGAATCCATAGGATCTTGAATGGCTGAAATATTTCTTGGGGTATACTTACCTCTCAACTTACCCATTTTATGAAACATTTCTGCCGGGCTAATTGAATGATCAATGGATCCAACAAAATCAGACCAACCTTTCTGTTTCTTAGATTTAACAAGTTTTCTAGAAATGGCACGAGCACGCATGAATGCTATTTTGTTTTCAGTAGAGGGATGACGTCTAAGTTTTCTAAGACATTTTCTTCTGTCTTGGATTGCAACTTTTATTTCGTCATCCCACCAAGGGACAGGAAGACGATTAGGGGGAATCGTCTTTTCTGGAATAGAAATTTCAGCAGCATTCAAGATATTCGTATTTATTTTAGAGAGAACATCATCTACATCAATAATGTCTGTGACAAAATCAAAATTGATTTTCTCTCTAAACAAATCCCAGTTAGCCTTATTATAATTCCAAATTTTTTGGCATGAGCTTGATATATGTGCAGTATTAGATGGACAGGACTCAGAATAACTCAATAATATTGGGAAGTGTCCAGAAAAGTATAAATCTTGAACAGTCCTCCAAGAAAGATCAGGGTATAAAAAAGTAGAACAGAAAGTAAGGTCGATGGAGGAGTGAGACAAGTGAGTAAGACTATAGTAAGTAGCATCCCCTGAATTCAGTAGATGCAGGTTACTGTGGTTTAAAATAAAATTCTCTACCTCCTTGCCCTTAACATCCAATCTACAATCACCCCATATAGGATTGTGGGCGTTGAAATCACCCAAAAGAATAAAAGGAGAAGGCAATTGGTTTTTTAAATTGGTCAAATCAGCTTCATTGTAATGAGACTGAGGAGGAAGATAAATATTGCAGATACATATTTGCGTGGAAATATTTGGAATCTTTACTTGGACAGCAACACATTGAATGTTGGTGTTCATAGTAATTTGTTTTGAGTAACAAGCGTTGTGAACAAACGTGCACACGCCCCCGCAAGCATTATTCCCATCAAGATAATCTTGTCTATGAAGTTCAAAGTTTTTCAGCTTCGGGTTTTGAGTAGCCGAAAGACGAGACTCCTGTAGACAGATTATTAATGGGGATTCTTTTCTTACGAGACATTGAAGTTGATCAAGATGATTCACTAAACCATTAATGTTCCATTGTAATAAAATATTATTCATTGTTTCAAAAGACAGAAAGAAAACATTAGTTCGGAACAAACAATTCAATTTGTAAAATAAAAAAATAATAAATAAAAAAGCACAACAACTGCCTCATAACCCTATACGTATATGTATAGCTCATATTGGACAAACAATTAATACCAACACCGTCAACGAACATTAGAAAGTAAAGTCAAACCAAAAGGAAAGAAAAGGAAAAAAGATAGTAAAAAAAGGAAAAAAAAAAAAAAAAAAAAAATATATATATATACATAATATTTGTCATTGAGAATTATGCAATAGTTCATGTTGAGAGGTAAAATCGACAACCTCAGGGGCAGGCAGAGTCAAGGAATCGGGTCTAGGTCCCCATCACATGGCAACAGTACATTTTATAGTGTTAATATCACCTTAGGTCTTTGACCAAAGAATGATATCATAGTATTCCAGATGGATCTACTTTTCAGTGTCAACCGGCGACCATGCCTGACAGTATAACCAGAGGTTCTCGTCATCCTCTGAGGACAGTAGTATAGTACATGAAGTCTGTGTAGTATGGAGACCATCACCGCCAAGACACAAAATATTTGCACCTATACATTTGTATGGGCAGATATGATTGAACGAGTATTGTAACACCAATGACAACTAGAATTGGAATGAGAACGGGTCTGGACAAAACATGGATGAAGGCTGACAAGTGGAAAAATTAGGGACCATATACAAAGGTAAGGAAGTAGTTATAAAGTTATGAGAGCAGGAAATAAGGTACTTGGAAAAAGGTGCATATTAAACATGAAAAAAAAAAAAAAAAAAAAAAATTGAATAATATTTTAGGATTGAGATTGAGGAATTGCAGAGTTATCTGCGAGGTTGTCTAGTGAAGCACAGGAGAGAGATTTAGATAGATTTTTAAATCTATTTCTAAATTTGGAATTGTTAATGAGGGCTTCATCCGCAGATATTTTGATCAGTAAGGAACAAACATCGGAAGGATTCATTTTATATTGAGATCTAATAATTTCAATCTTCCTCTTCAGTACCTGATTTTTCATATCTTCGATAAGATTGAGAAAAACCCCGGGGTCTACGGACGGATCAATCCTTTTAATAATAGGGATGAGGAATTGTAGATCATTACTCTGTTCAACACATATTTTCTTGTCACTCTGGGAATTTTCAGGGGATGTGCTACTTACACGTTTCTTACTTTTTACCTCACTACTCGGGGGGCTTACCTCGGGTGAGATCAAAATTTCATCATCCGACATGGCGTCAAGATCCTTAGGTACCTCAGAATCAGCTGGGTTTTTTACCACTGTGGGTTCAACAACTGTAGTTGATTCAGTAATTGTATCAGTATTAGCTATAACATTACCTTCACCAGGCAGCGCTGGGTCAGTATTTATCACAGTCCCAGAAAGGGCTGGAAAGGAAACATCAGGAAGAGGGGGAGATGCGGTGACACCAGTTCGGCTCGCGAAAGACGGGAGAAAAACACCAGTCATGGAATGATCCTGGGACTGAGAAGGAGGCATTCCAGACTGAGACATAAAAGGATTGGAACTTTCGATGTTACCAACAATAAGTCTATCCTGGGCAGGAGTAGCGGAATTGAGACAATTCTTCATAAGGTGTCCTTCACCCTGACATCTATAACACTTGACTTTATCAATAACAATGAATATTTTGTAGACTGCATTATCATGACACAAAGTAATGAAAGGAGGCAAATCTTCAACATTGTCGACCATCACAGTTCTGCGGAAACCAATGAGGTGACTAAAACGACCATTACGTGAACCAAGATTCACGAACTTAATATCTGAGACCACTTTTGTATACTTAGACAGTTCACTAATGAGTAATGTCTCAGAAATACTGGGTTCAACATTACAGAGGAACAATTTGTGACCATTGTCTACTAACTTACGTACAGTAAGAAGCTTATTATCGATTACTAGTTGCGGATGATGCTCATATAGTTTCAAGACCTCGGCCTCATTGATTAAATAAAACTTGACCAAGTCGTTGTTCTTTCCGGCAAAGACCATTTTATCGTCGCCGACTACATCACCTACCGCACACAAGTACTTATCCAGGGGGATAGAACTGTCAAACGGTAGGGAAAATCCGCACTCCTTAGAAAGGTATAAAGAATCTATCTTAGGAGAACTAGGTTGAAAACCATTCTTGTTATAACCTTGCCTAGGCATGTAAGAAACACGGTAAGAGGAAGGAAGATTTCTCTTCAACATGTTGGAATAATTCTTATTATTACTATGCATCATTGTATATTTAATAAAACAGCAAAAGTAAATGAGTAATGGATCTGTAAGGTAAGGGTAAATTTGTAACGTTAATGTGAAACGAAGTAAAACACTTCGAATAGAAAAACACTTGTCGGAAGTCAAACACTTCTGTAAGAAAAACACTGGTGCTACTAAAACACCTAAAAGATGATTAATCCAGCTAATTGAAAGCTGGAGTATGGGGTATCAGCTGAAGTAAACATTTCATTAGTAAAGGAAACAAGAGAGAGATAAGGAATAGTATCGTAAAGGCCAGTGATAATAAATTACGAAATGAATCGAGTGCTAGTTTACCACTCTAGCAGAAGGAAAAACAATATTACGTTGCCATGGCAACCAAAAAAATTTAAAAAAGAAAGTTCGATAGGATCGACTTTAAAAAGGTAAAAGAACAGGTAAATACATCACATATTGACACCAAATTTTACAAAAAGAACAAAAAACGTTATTCCAAGCACTATGCAAAAAATCACAATTTTTGACACTCAAAAACCTACTGAATTCTTGAAAGAAAACAAGAGAGAAAAAGAGCGAACTGCACAGGAAAACTTTACAACGGGGAATGATTTCAACTATTAATGCTAGTTCCGAGGTCAAAGTAAAGTTACCCGCACTTGAGTTGCCTTCATTCAACGGAGAGTCATTTGCCGACTGGGTAATCTTTTACGAGTCCTTTAAATCTATGATTCATGTTCGAACTGATCTTTCTAACGCCCAGAAGGTTCAATACCTAATATCCAGACTCTCTGGAAGGGCTCTTAGTTCTTGTGCCGGCATTCCTGCCACGCCTGAGAATTATAATATTATTTTTGATAATCTCGTTAAGAAATATAATGATAAAAGATGTCTTTCGAGCTCTTACTTAGATTCAATCATAAATTTCAAACCTCTCAAAATTGAGTCAGGGAATAGCCTTAGCATGTTTACTGACAAGTTCTGTGCTACTGTGTTGGCCCTTAAGGCCTTGAAAATTGAAAATCTAGATGATTATATCTTTGTTCATTTAGCTTGTACTAAACTTTGCCCAGAAACTGTAAAAACCTTCGAAATGTCACTTAAAAAAGATGAGTTGCCTACTTTTGACAAGTTACTTTCTTTTCTTCAAGAGCATGCCAAAATTCTGAACAGAGTTTCACCTAGCACTAGTAGTAGTAGTAGTAGTAGTATAAATAATAGTAGTGGTGGTCTGGGTACCTCAGGCGTTAAGTCAGGTTTCCCACCAGTAAAATCAAAGGGTCCGCATACCTTTGTTGTAAATAGCACTTCTAGTGCATCTTGTGAGATATGTCACAATGACCATCCCATATTCAAATGCTCGAAGTTTTTAAAACTTTCTCCTCAAGATAGGTTCTGTAAAATTAAGCAATATTCTCTCTGTGTCAATTGTCTCTCAGGTGCCCATAAGGTTAATGAGTGTAAAAATAATTCCACGTGCTTCAATTGCAAAATCAAGCATAACACGTTGCTTTGTTTCAAAGATCATAAGTCTGACTGTACCAAATCAGGACCTCGGGAGTTAAAGGCTAAAGCTTCATCAAATTCTCGTAGTAGTCAACACCTTGGTAATGTGGAGAATCATAATTCTCCCCCTCTTCCTCGGTAGACAATATACCTTACGTTAATGCTCTGTGTTCTGATAACAATCAGATACCTATTGGTAACGGAGGTACAATTCTCTTGTCTACAGTTCAGGTTCGAATCCCGGATAGACACGGTGTTTACCATTCTTTTCGTTTTATATTAGACTCAGGTAGTCAAAGTAATTTGATATTGGAATCAGCTCGTAAGAAGTTAGGATTACCTCTAAACAAAGATGCTACCAAGACTATCAAGGGTTTAGGTATGAGTTCGAATCCCGTTCACGGGCAGGTGAATTTTACTTTCGCCTCTAGGTTGGATAACAGAGTTAAATATTCGATTCATGCACTCGTAGTAGATAAAATAGTAGACAGGTTGCCTTCTCAACCTGTAGATATGTCTAACTTGCATTACTTGGAACAATTGCCTCTCGCTGATGATTTCATGAAACCAGACGTTGTGTCTGGGATTCTCGGTGCTCAAATTTTCCCTTCTCTGATATTAGGTCACCGTGTCACCAGTCCTAGTAATAGTGTTGTCGCTTTGAATACTGTACTAGGTTATGTGGTTATGGGTCAAGTACCTGTGAATTCTATAGATATAGAGGACAGTACATCTAATTCATTCTGTGCATTCCAGGAGCCCCACATTGACAGTCTAATTAAACGTTTTTGGGAATTAGAGAATGTTTCAGCGCCGGGCATGTTAAATAGTGATGATAAAAGGTGTGAGGAACTATATACATCTTCCGTTTACAGAAATGACAACGGTTCGTACACTGTTTCTCTTCCGTTCAAGAGCAGCCCAGATGAGTTGGGCGACTCTTATCATCTTGCCCGCAATAGGTTTTTCAGCCAGGAGAGAAAGCTCGAGTCTCATGCAGAGTTGCGGTCAGCTTATAATGACGTCATCAAGGAGCACCTAGATGAAGGTTATTTGTGCGTCGCACCTGATCAATCTGATCGTTCAGGATTTTTCATTCCTCACCACATGGTAGCCCGGCCTGATAAGGCAAGTTCCAAGTTTAGATGTGTCTACGATGCTTCAATGCAGTCTTCAAGTACTAAATCTTTAAATGATTTATTGTATGCAGGTCCCAAGCTGTACACGGATCTTTTTGTAGTTTTATTAAATTTTCGTCTTTTTCCTATTGTTATGATAGCGGATATTAGAAAAATGTTTTTGCAAATTAAATTGAATCCTGATGATTGGAAATATCAGAAGATTCTCTGGAGGTTTCATCCACACGATGAGTTGTTGACTTACATGATGACCACGGTTACCTTCGGTTTAACTTGTTCACCGTTCCTTGCTTTACGTACGGTGCGGCAGTTAGCTGAGGACGAGGCGCATAACTTTCCCTTTGCAGCTAGAAGGGTTCAGACCGACCTGTACATGGATGATTTAGTGACAAGCTTACAGAACTCTCGCCAGGCGTGTGATCTTTTTGAACAAATGGTGGGTTTGTTCAAGGCTGGGGGGTTCACTCTCACTAAGTGGGCGTCCAATTCAGAGGAGGTTTTGCAGAAGGTACCAGTTGCGGATAGATTATCGGAAATTATTCAGTGGGATAGCGACTTTTCCGTAAAAATATTAGGTTTGCAGTGGAGTTCCGACCAGGATATTTTTTATTTTAAGATAAACATTGACAAAAAACCATGCACCAAACGCAACATGTTGTCACTTGTTAGTCGATTATTTGACCCTCTGGGCCTTCTTGCTCCTGTCATCTTGTGGGCTAAGCAGCTCATTCAACAGTTGTGGTGTTTGGATTTATCGTGGGACGAAACTCCTCCTCTTAATATCGTAGAAAGTTGGGACACCTTCCAAGATCAGTTGCCTCTGTTAGCTAAATTGTCATTCCCTCGACACCTATTCGTAGTAGAAAAATGCACGCTGCAATTATTCGGATTCGCCGATGCAAGCATCAAGGGGTATGGGGGCGTGATCTTCAGCAGAGTGACTTATCCTAGTCGAGAAATCAAAATAAATTTGATCTGTGCTAAATCAAAAGTGGCACCGGTTAAGTCCCAATCTATTCCTCGTTTAGAATTATGTGCTGCGCTACTGCTCTCTCAGTTAATGCAAACTGTCGTAGATAGTTATAAACTTAGATTCACTATTGAGAAAGTAATGTGCTTCTCAGATTCAACTGTAGTTTTGTCTTGGATTCATGCCTCCCCTCATTTGTGGGAGACCTTCGTAGCTAATCGAGTCAGCAAAATACAAGAGAATGTGGATATCACTGCCTGGTGCAAAATATTGGGCTCTGAAAATCCAGCAGATTGTTTATCGCGGGGCTTAAAACCATTCGAATTCTGTGCTACTTCTATTTGGTTCCAGGGGCCTCCGTGGTTAATCAAATCTGATGCGGATTGGCCTATCATTCATTTTAGTCAAGAGATCGACACCTCTGTACCTGAAAGGAAATGTGTTGTGCTGGTAGAGACTGAAAACTTAGTCGCAGAACATCCTTTGAAACAATTGTTTCTCAGGTGCTCATCCTGGCTTAGATTACTACGAGTAGTTGCTTTCGTACTTCGGTTCTTAAAGAGACTTCCCAGAAGGAGCGATGGTTTGTTGGAATCTTCAGATTTAAATCAGGCAGAGATAGAAATAATAAAAATAATTCAAAACGAACACTTCTCAGTTGATATCGAAAAATTGAAAAATAATTTACCTTGTAGTAAAGTTCTCGTCAAATTAAGTCCATTCTTGGACAATGGAGTTATTCGTGTGGGCGGTCGTCTTAGAAACTCAGATCTGGGTTATGAGCAGCAACATCCAGTTGTTCTTCCTGCCAAGGTACATGTTGTAAAACTAATAATTCAATATTACCATCGTACTAATCTTCATACCGGCCCTCACTTATTACTCTCTATACTTCGTAGAAAATATTGGATTTTAGGGGGCAGAAACTTCGTTAGAAAAATCGTGCAAGATTGCAATACTTGTTTTAGATTGTCTCCCAAGTCGCAAAATCCATTTATGTCAGACCTACCAAAAGAAAGGGTTCTTAAGCAGGCTAAAGCATTTCTTAACATAGCACTAGACTTCATGGGACCCTTCTATATCACTATTTCTCGTAGACGTGGGCAGAAGAGTCAGAAGGCCTACATTTGTATCTTCGTATGTTTGGCAACAAAAGCTATTCATTTAGAGGTCGCTTCTGATCTATCTACTCCCACTTTCTTAGACGCATTCAAGCGTTTCTTGGCCCGACG
Organism: Bactericera cockerelli; assembly: GCA_024516035.1. Lineage (NCBI taxonomy): Eukaryota > Metazoa > Arthropoda > Insecta > Hemiptera > Triozidae > Bactericera > Bactericera cockerelli. Next base: position 2,829,890 of record CM044966.1, on the reverse strand, counting down.
TGGTCCTTGCCAAAGTGTCTTGTCAGACCACGGTACGAATTTCGTTGGTGCAAAAAACGCTCTTGATGAACTATACACATTATTAAACTCTCACGAATACAAAGTTCGATTCAGTGAGGAGTTATCTGTTCATAGGATAACCTGGCAGTTTACTCCTCCCACTGGAGCTCACTTCAATGGTATCTCGGAGGCTAATGTAAAGGCTGTCAAATCACATTTGTATAGGTGTGTAGGCACTCAAATACTTTCACTTGAAGAGCTGTGTACTATTTCAGCACAAATAGAAGCTCTTTTGAATTCTCGTCCATTATGTGTCTTGAGTTCAGACCCTTCAGAACCGAGTGTTCTCACTCCTGCACATTTTTTGACCCAAATTCCATTAGAAAGCCTACCGTCTTCAGACGTAGTAGATGAAAATCCAAATCGACTTACTCGATATAAGTTATTGGACCAAATTATCCAAACATTTTGGAAACGTTGGAACTCCGAATATCTTCATGACTTACAGTCGCGTGAAAAATGGAACACTAGTTCCTCGCCTCTTAGTCCAGGACAAATAGTTTTAATAAGGCAGGACAATGTGCCACCCTTACATTGGTCACTTGCTAAAGTAGTAGAGACTTATCCTGGGAAGGACGGTGTTGCTCGCGTAGCTTTAGTTAAAACCCAAAAGGGTCAATTGAAGCGGCCAGTTAATAAACTGTGCCCCTTACCTTCGCAGTAGGTACTTACCTACTTATTGTCATGTTTCACATTATAATATGATGAGACTTGTAAATAAATTTTATTTTACTTCACAGTGGTAGCACTGGTGATTTGTTCAGGCAAATTTCTATTTTTCTTAAGAGTACTTTGCTAAGGCAATTTTGATTAATTTGTAGTTTTGATAAGTTCGATTTTTATTTTATTTTGTAGTTTTGCTCATGCAATTTCCTTTTTTTTATCTTACATATAATCTTGTAGTTGTAGTTATCTATTGTTGCTAATTTACTGTTACTTTCTTTGTTCTTGATATTTTGCATTATTTGCTTTTAACCATTTTCATTGATTATTTGCATTGTTTTTGAATGGTTGAAAGTGCACTCTTTCAAGGCTGGGGGGATGTTCACGCCATGTGACTCCAGTTTGAATTGCCTCCAAACTTTCCCCGCGCATATCAATCGATCTCTACGCCCCTAACTGTTAGAGATAACACTTCGATATCAGATGATAGGCATATCATATGTTCTTACAAAGAAAGCCACAGAAATTCGGTACGATAGATTGGGAACGACGATGCCTCGTTCAGATTGTTACAACCAGTGGTCAGGGTACGTTCGCTCCTTCCTCAATCTACCCCCTTTGATCCACTTCTAAAGGCGTACGTAAGTACTTGGTACAAGTACTCAAAGGTAAGACCATCCAATCTCATTTCGTAGTAGTAGATTATTTCTTCCTTTTATCTTTCCGTGTAAATTTAATATTCTTAAATACCTTTTAATACACCCCTTTGTAGTAGCGTTATTGAACCAGCGGCCTTTTCTTCGTCAAACCCCAGTAACTGGGAAACTTAGGTCTTTCGGCTTCAAAGCCCCAGTTACTACATTAATTCAGCCAGTTTCAGAAACACTTTCCACTCTCATAAATAAAGAGGTGATATATGTATAACTGTTTCAAGTTTGAATTGAGTGATACCACCTACAAACTTACCATTCGCTGACCTCTACCTCGCTTGGTCCATACAACTACCTCTCACTTACCAATACTCACAAGAGGGGGCAGTTGCTCGATTTTTTTTTTTTTTTTTAATTCAACGTCCGTTAAAAATGATTATAAAAATCGTGAGATTCTTATAATAATTTAAAAAAGGGCTACCTTAGTCACAGTGAAGCATTCAATAAGTGAAGCATTCAATACTGACAAGAGGGGCAGTTGCTAGATATTTTTATTTTATTGCTTCCGAAAATTTATAATAATAGAAATCGGCCTATTGTGTTCGTTTTTGTGAAATTTTGTAACTCTGATATTTAAGAAATTCCGAAATTTTGGACTTGCCGATACAGAATTTTTTGTGGAATCTAGAATGTAGGAAAAATAGTTTTCTATCATATTAAATAAATTTAAAGAAAATCAATTAAGCGGTTTTGGAGATACATGTGATTTGGTATAAAATCTCAAAATTGCCACGTGTATATACAACTATACACTGTGAAACAATCACGAGGAAGTATTGTGTCCATAATTGGCAGTTTTTTTTTTTTACTTCAGCGTTACTTTAATGTTTCATTATTATAAAAATCGTGAGACAGATACGGCTACCTTTGTCACTGTGGATGAAGGATTATATGGACCGCCTATGGCAGAGTGGCCAGATAGAATATCAATTTTTTGATATCTATAACTGTTTAGCCATAAACCCCTAAATCCACGAAAAATCGCCAAAAAAATATATTTTTTGGTGGATAAAATCCTTAAAATGGATAAAATCCACCAAAAACATAAGCAGTTGAGGTTATGAAAAATTGTATGAGATTTGACTCCTCCTAGAGCAGGGCTGCCCAATCAGTCGATCGCGGAGTGATTTGGGGTCGATCACTTCCAGAGAGGTTTTCCGGTCGATCGCGTTGATTATCTGAGACTTTATAGTAGATCTTCTTCTGTAAAGGTTGGGCTCCCCTGTCCTAGACCATAAATAAACCCTATAATAATCCAAGAGAATTTTGTCAAAAAAATAATAGGTGAAGTCACTTGTGGCGGAATTCCGATTGGTGGCTGGCGAACTTTAGCGTTAACTTGAACCCCAAATTTAAAAATAAAAGTAGCGACGTTATAATTCTAATCTATTTGTCAAACCTATATTTAAAAATAAATGAAAATATTCTCGTACAACTGGCCCCTATTCCAGCGGACCCCTGACTATCACTCGTCTCGGGTGACTGCGCCCCTCACAGCTTCCCTCAACCCCAAGGTCACTGGTTCAGATCCCGGCTTGAGGATAAGAACATGAATTATTTAATAGGTAAGAAGTAAGTAAGTACCTACCAGAAGTGGAGGAGATACGTAATAGGTAAGTACCAACCAAAAGTGGAAAATATACGGGGTATGGATGCATATTTTGTATGGTTATTTGGTTAGGACCTCTAACCGACCTCGGTAGCTTGATTGATAAGGCGGCGGATTTGTAACCTGGAGGTCGGTGGTTCAAGTCCGGGTTTCAGCGTAGATTTAGTAAAGCGAGTTTGAGTAGTTGTGATATCACCAAAGTGATTAACACAAATATGATAACTTTTAATAGGTTAGTACCAATTAAGTACCAACCAGAAGTGGAAAATACATATACGGGGTATGTAATGCATAATTTGTAATCCATGATAATGATAATAATAATAATGTGTTATTTGTGTTATTATATCACAATTTTAGTGGGTAGCGTTGATTTGAAATAATATATTACCTATATTTCTAATATCTCAATAATTTTATTGTAATTGCCATCGAAAAAAAAGATAGGGAATATCGACACTTACAGACTTGAGTTGTAGAATTTGTGTATTAATTTCGTCCTAAGTCACCGAGACGGACTTTAAGGGCGAAAATAATAGACAAATTTATTGTACATCACAAGTCATTGCTAAGCATCGTTTCTCCCTATCTTACATAGTACGCAATCCGTGACTTAGCGACACAGAGGTATTACAAAAAAGTCTATTAATTCTACCCTAAGGGTGAAACTAATAGACCATTAAGGGCGGAATTAATAGACAACATTATTATAACTTAAGTCGTTGGTAAGTGTCGGTTTTCCCTATCTTACACAGTACGCAAACCGTGACTTAGCGCCACAGAGGTATTACAATAACGTGTAGGTATTAATTCCGCCCCAATAATAGTTTTTGTAATACCTCTGTGGCGCTAAGTCACGGATTGCGTACTGTGTAAGATAGGGAAAATCGACGCTTAGCAATGACTTGAGTTATTGCTGTTGTCTATTAATTCCGCCCCTAATTTCACAAGACAGTAGGTAGGTAATTTGTTCTATTTGAACTTGAACCTCATTTTGTTTTCGGTCATTATCAATCACAAGTACGTACTCAAGTCTCGCGGGACGCAACACCCAATGCCTCAGGCGTTCTCTGCCACTCAACCCAAGATAATGATGTAAATCACCGCGACCTTCAGTCGTGCAACCTTGGCGAGGTTATGGATGGTTTTTCTTATATTGTTTTTCAAGATTCTGGTGCAGCCTTCTTAAAGAACTGTCCTCCGAATCTTCTTTTTGAAGAAGTGTCCTCAGATTCGCATTCTATGTAAGGCAGTGGTCAAGGCGTGTGACTAGTAATCCAGAGGTCGTGTCAGAATTTTCCGGGGCATTATTGGTTAAAATAATCTTCTTTTTGAAGAAGTGTCCTCAGATTCGCATTATATGTAAGGAAGTGGTCAAGGCGTGTGACTAGTAGGTCGTGGGTTTAGAAATTTCCAGGATATTATTGGTTAAAATAATATTCTTTTACTCTGTCTTATTCCGCTTGAGCAGGGTCGACGTTGTTCAACCTCATGGTTGAGGTTGGTTGGTTTTGGCACATTTTTTACGGCTGGATGCTCTTCCTAACGCCAACGATTCTATTTGATTTAATGTCCTTGATTAGGACGGGTGTTTTACCCTCCATTCGCTGGGAATCGTACCAGCTACCCACATTAACCTCACCCAGCCTGGGTAGGGCCGGAAATGCCAGCCTCATATGTTTGGAGGGAACAGATTTTTCTGTGTGAAAAATCTGCTCCGACCGGGGATCGAACTCAGGATCTCAAGACTACGGGCAATACTCACAACCGTTACGCCACGGAGGCTAACATTATTTGCTGATTGGCCATTATTGGCCGACTTTTAACCTGGATGTCGGTGGTTCAAGTCCCGGTTTCAACATAAATTTAGTAAAGCGATTTTGAGTAGTTGTGACTAGTAAAAATGATGATAATAATTTTTTTTTTTAATTTTTCATTTTTTTATATACAGAGAACTCACCCTAGACCATTTTTTTTTTTTTTTTTTTTTTTTGTCTTCTAAGGCATTAAATTTATAATAATCATAATTTTAAGTTATCATATTTGTGTTAGTAATTTATTATAATAACACAAACAATAATAAGTACATACATAAATAGTTATTATTATTATTATGTGTTGCTTTGTTAAGCCAACATATATAGTAACTTATACATTTATTTAGTAAATAAAGTGATCTTCTTGATAATAATAATTTATTTAAATAGAGGAAAAGTAGTCAACGTGGCAGAGATTGCCGCAGGCAATAACCCCGCCCTTTAGGTAGGACAACAGTTTTTTTCTCTTTTTTGTTCTTACTTCTTTGTTACCTAATATATATATTTGTTCTTTATAATTTCATTGTATTTTACTGTACACATTTCATTCTTACATAAGAGGAAGAAGAGTCCATAAGCAATAACCCCGCCCTTTAGTTAGGACTTATGTTTTTATATATTTTCTATTCTTTTTCATTTTTATTGTATATATTGTTTCCATTTTTTTCATTGTTAAAATAATTATTTGTATGTAGGTACATAATGTCCATTTATACCTAATAAAGCGTTGTATAATAATAATAATAATAATAATGCGCATCTTCTTATGAATATTAATTTCCACAATGTCGGAAATGATCGGCTGTCACATTTTCCATTCCCGTCACGGTGAGGTGGTGTCATAAGATTCCAATTCTAATAATATTCTCTGTGGTAATTGTTCATTAATATTCAAAATTAATTATTAATATTACCAGTAATTGGTCATTAAATTCTAGCTGTTCGGTAAGAAATCATCTCCAATTATAGATCTCAAAGGGTTGGGTGGAAGAGATTGCCACGGCCAATAACCCCGCACATTTAGGTAGGACATTAGTTTTTTCTCTTTTTTATTCTTGTTTCTTTTTTAACAATATATTTTTTTTACCTACTTTCTTTGTATTGTACTGTAACTATAGTAATTTGTCTTTATCTAATAACGAATAATAATAACTATCTCAAATGTCTCCTAGGTGTAGGTACTGATACTGACCCATTGTTGCAGCTTTGAAAGGATGTGTCCCATTTCTTACCAAAATTTTGAAGAAAAACTGCTATTAATTTTGAATGAAATTCTGTTTCTTCCAAAGTCCATAAAAAGAATAACTGACCCTAAAAAATCTAGGTATTAAATATTTATAATTTATTACATTTATTATTTTATAAATTAAAATCTATGAAAAATATTAATACATTCTAGGTAGATGGTTGTGACTACTGCCCGTAGTCCAGAGGTCTCGAGTTCGACTCCCGGTTGTGGCAGACTTTTCGAAGAAAATTCTGTCCTTTCCAAACACGTGAGGCTGGCACTTCCGGCCCTACCCAGGCTGGGTGAGGTTAATGTGAGTAGCTGGTACAATTCCCGGCGAATGGAGGGTAAAACCCCCGTCCTAACTAACTCAAATCAGGACGTTAAAACCGATAGAATCAACTGGTCACAATAGATCTAATTAGGTCTCAGTGTTAATTGTATAGGGTTTCACTGAAAACCCTGCAACCAAATCAGATAATAATAATAATAGGTAGGTGTGGGTACACACTACACATATATCTAAAGAGACATCTACAATATTGTATGGTTTGAAAAATATTTTGCGACAAATTATCAATACTATTCCAACTAGGTATCCTCAATAATTGCAAAAAAAAACAATGCCAATTTATGCACACATAACTTTCTCGCGAATGCTTAACCTCTGAGCTAGAGCGCACGATTAGCTGAGTGGTTAAGTTAAGCACTCGCTTGCCATGCGGAAGGTCCCGGGTTCGATCCCCCGTGCCGACAAAATTTTCTATTCAAATTTTGGTTACAACTTTTTGTAAGGTATAACTTCCGGTGCGCTCGTGTTGACCCAGCACCTAAATGGGAAGTATTATGTCACTTCTCGCCCATCAGAGGGGAGGCATACTACGGGATGGGCAGGTTACAACACAGACCACAAGCATCCACAGTATAGCTTCTGTTTCATGGCTACAAAATAAAAAAGGCTGTGAAACACTCATCTTTTTTAAAAAAAGAACAATGCTTCTAAGTACCTAAACTTACTTTTTTACTTTTTTTTATTACAGACAATAAGAATCTTGTGTAATATATATTTTTATTCTTATTTTCTGACTTTTTGAAATTCAGAGAATTTTTGAGAAATCACATTTTTTTTTCTCGAAAAATTTCTGACCGATTCTCTTCAGATGTATTTCCTATGATAGAATATTGTTATTTATACTCGTACATTCTTAATATTTCTTTGGAAGATATTGCCGTAGGCAATATCTCTGGACTACGGGCTATCTCAGACAACAGTCACAACTGTTACGCCACGGAGGCAGCGAAGAAACAATTCTTCCGATACCGATAAGCTGTCTCGGTAACTCAGTGGTAAGGGCAGACCGCTGCCCTAATCCAGAGGTCGCGGGTTCGAAACCCATCCGGGACATGACAAGTTATCCTACCATTCGGAATTACTGCTGTGGAATAATGGGACTTAATAGTCGTAATCGGGTAGTATTTTTATTTTTAATTTTATTTTTTGTGACGTTTTAAACATTAAACGCAATTTACAATGAACATTATATGATTAACCTAGGTATCTATCTTAAGAAATAATTATTGTAACTTAATCTATTATTGTAACTTAATCTAATTATAATAATAATAAGTATATAAAAAAGAATATTATAAAGAGTTTTAAGACTAGAATGGAAGTCGTAATAAATAATAATAGGTTAGTAGGTAATACCTATTGAGAATTTTAAGAATTTAGCTAAAACAGCTCTTAAGTTAAATAAATAAGTTCGTTTCAAAAATGGATTGAATCGAACTTAATTTAAATAAAATATAAAATAAGGCGATATTATTATTATTATTATTATATCCTATATGCTTTTGATCCTTACCTATCCTCGGAAGTAATATAGGGAATGGCATGATTTCCTGGATACCTAATATCTACCTCGATTTTTTGCGACGTGCAGGTTTTGCATAACTAACTCAATGAATCATGACCAACCTTGACTTTGACCCCACTGATTGCTAGTTCGATTCATAAATGGATTTTTTTTTCGATTCACATTTTTCTGAACGAGCTGAGTAGGTAAACAATCTTATAAAATCAACCGACCTCAGTAGCTTGATCGATAAGGCGGCGGACTTGTAACCTGGAGGTCGGTGGTTCAAGTCCGGGTTTCAGCGTAAATTTGGTAAAGCGAGCTTTACACTGTCATTATTACACGGTATATACACGATATTAATTTACACTGTCAGCAAAAGACAGGTAGTCCCAATATGCCAAATATTTTACAAAGCTGCTCTTTATTTATTTGAGTATAGAAAATAAGGTAAACAATATTATAAAATTATACTTATTTTAATTTGCATTATGGGTCCCTTAAAGTTGCCATATTTTCAATTTTTATTTGATTAACAAGTTATCTCCTTATAATTAAATTTATTTACGAAGATGAAATAATTATTCGTTTTATAAAGAAAAATCTTTTGAAAGTGGAAAAAAAAAACTAAAAAAGTTATCAACTTTGTGTTCATCCCGAATCCGGGACTTGAACCACGGACCTCTAGGTTACAAGTCCGCCGCCTTATCGATCAAGCTACTGAGGTCGGTCCGATGTTCTACTATATTACGTTTGTGGCTCAAATTACAATCAATAATCACAATTCAATAGCATACGAGTTACGTTGTGTGAACTAAATTGAATTGAATTGATACAAATGCATTAATATCTCCGATACATATTGATCATTTCAATTGAATTCTGTTTCTGTGATTCGATACCTTCATATGTCATATTGATCAATCACATTAGAATAGCGACTTATCAGTCAATGTAAGTAAATGGACCACTTGCAACAACAACAAAAAATCGGAGCAAAAATATATTATTTTTACTACCAAAATTTGTAATACCTATTAGAAATCGGAAGTATTGTGTTCGTTTTTGTAAAAAAAATATATTTTTGCTCAGATTTTTTCATATTTCTGGACGTCTCATAACCTCCTGAGCAACTTTGGTTTTGTGTCCGTCTGGCGATCTGTCGTTCTGTTAAAAATATTCCTTGTAACGCGTAAATCTACTCAACGAATTTTGACGAAATTTTGCTCACATATAGAAGACGTTCTGTAGATGGTCCCATTTTAAATAATTTATCCTAATTTTGACAGCATAGCTCTGAGAATAGCTCTGACAGCATCAAGGTTTCGTTTGGTTTTGTTCTATTTTCTTTGAGCATTCCTTCAGGGGAACAAAATAATCCATGAGATCAAAAAAATCCCATCGAAAAGATCAAATCTCTGAGATCAAAAAAAAAAAAAAAAAAAAAAAAAAAAACAATTCCATTGAAAAGATTAAAACCTTGAGATTAAAACTGCCCGTGTACAGACAAGAGCTACAGTTTTCGCTGTAATTTTCCCAAGGTTTTCTTTTGAGTTTGAGTATAGCTATATATACATTTATATTCCATTATTATATAGCTTGAGTAAATCTGGAGCATGTGCGCATGCTTTGAGATAATCCAGGAAAATTTAGATGGAAAAACTCCAGGAAAACTTAGAAGTATACAGCCGAGGAGAGCATACTTTCCCGGAATCATTTTCAGGAACAAGAAAAACAAAGAAAATCTAGGATATTTTAGGAGAACAAAATTTTACTCCAGAGTATAATGTATCATAAGAGACTCCGTGCCGTAACGGTTGTGACTACTGCCCGTAGTCCAGAGGTCCTGAGTTCGATTCCCGGTTGGAGCAGAATTTTCGCATAGAAAATTCTGTTCCCTCCGAACGTGTGAGGCTGGCAATTCTGGCCCTACCCAGGCTGGGTGAGGTTAATGTGAGTAGCTTGTACGATTCCCAGCGAATGGAGGGTAAAACCCGCGTCCTGTCTACCTCAAGTCAGGACTTTAAAACCAAGTAGAATCAGTGGACATGAAAGGAGTCTAGACATTGGATCTGAGCGTCCATGTAATCCTCTCACCACCGTGATTTGGGTATCAATACCTATCTCACGGACACGGAATAATTATTATTATTATAAGAGACTTCTACCTTTGATTTGCCTATTTCAAATTTCAGACGGCCATTTCTAAAGTGACAGCACTCTAAAGAAATCCGGTGAGAATCTCAATAACGATAAAGCCATTTGAAAAGGAATACGTTCAAAACAAATGCCATGTGTGTATCTCTTGGCATTTGTTTTATCTTTTGGCAAGTGGCATTTGTAAATAAAAAAAAAAATAGTTTTTAGTGTCTTCATAGAAAAAAAAATTCCTTTTCACATTATTTCTTAAGAATAAGATCCCTTGTGTGACTTCTTCTTTTACTCCTCTACCATGAGTTTGGTTGGTTTTTGGCACATTTTTTACGGCTGGATGCCCTTCCTAACGCTAACGGTTCTATTTGATTTAACGTCCTTAATTAGGACGGGGGTTTTACCCTCCATTCGCTGGGAATCGTACCAGCTACCCACATTAACCTCACCCAGCCTAGGTAGGGCCGGAAATGCAGTCTCACATGTACGGAGGGAAAAGAACTTTCTGTGTGAAAAATCTGCTCCGACCGGGGATCGAACTCAGGAACTCTGGACTACGGGCAGTAGTCACAACCGTTACGCCACGGAGGCTGGGTTCTTGTGACGTCTTATTCATCCAACTTAGGTAAGTTTTAGTTTGCAGTGTATCTTTTTATTTTTCACATTCTTATTGGGCTTTCTTATATCAAGGATTTTCTCATTCACCCAGAAATGATGTCTTTTCGCCCTCTAAAAATTTACAAAAAATGATGCCCCTCTAAAAATTTCCATTGTTTGACGTTAAATTTAACAAGCTTCCTGTTCTCAGAAAAAAAATACCATGGGAATCCTTACGATACACGAATGAAAAAAAAACATATTTGCAAGGGATCCACTCTAATCCATTCTAAGAAGAAAGGAGCAAATAAATACCATGGAAATACTTACGATCGACGCATGAAAAAAAAATATGTGCAAGGGATCCACTCTAATCCATTCTAAGAAAAAAGAAGAAACAAAATACCATGGAAATCTCTACGAGACACATAAAAAACAATATGTGCAAGGGATCCAATCTGACTTCTCAATCGATGTGCGTAATTTGTCGGCCATATAGGCAAGTGTCATATTCCAAGGGCCTACTATATTTCTTCTATTGATAGGGACCAGTCGGAACTAGATACCACAGGAGAATAATTACGGACCTCATAATGAGTTTTCCTGACCCTGATCTCAATTCGGGACCAAGGACGCAACATGGGACTTAATCTGTGGTATTTTTTTTTTTTTTTTTTTTTCTTCTCTCTCTCAATCTGCATGCGTGAAGGAGTTAGAATTATTGTTATAGTTGGCCAAACGAACCGATCTCAGTAGCTTGATCGAGAGGGCGATGGACTTGTATCCTGGAGGTCGGTGGTTCAAGTCCCGGGTTCAGCAAAGAATTAAGGCGGAATTAATAGACGTTTTTGTAATACCTCTGTGGCGCCAAGTCTCGGATTGCGTACTGTGTAAGATAGGAAAAACCGACGCTTAGCAAAGACTTGTGATATTGGGTTTGTGTATTAATTTTGCCCTTAGTAAAGCTAGTTTGAATTGATCTGCTAGTCATTAACAATTTAACACAAATATGAAAACTTTTAAGTGTTTTTTTTGGGGGGGGGGGGGGGTTTAACGTCTCTTTCAACTGCATGATCACATCACGACAGGTTGTCACCATTCGCAGGAAACGCACATAGCTGCTACCCACATCAACGCCACCCAGCCTTAGTAGGGCCGGAATTCCAAAATCTCTTAAGTCTTAAGTCAACACAGTGGACGTTGCTAAACTTCGGTGATACGAGAAGCGGTGCATTCAACGCGGCATCGACGCTGATAAACAAACTGTTGTGCTTTCATCAGTAATACAATAACAGCGGAGCTCCGTGGCTCAGTGGGTAAGAGCATTGGTTACTGAGCCGGAGGTTGCGGGTTCGAATCCCGGTTTTGTTTCCGGTATGGCACGGATGTAAGGGTACAAGTTTCTCTTCACACCTAACCTTATAGACATAAATTTGACCTGGAAATTCTTTTCTTATATCCAGATTTGTCTTATCTAGATTTAACTAATATCCAGATTTCTCCTATACCCAGTTCTCTTATATCCAGGTTTCTCTTTTACCCAGTTCTCTTATATCCAGGTTTCTTTTATAGGCAGTTCTCTTATACCCAGTTCTCTTATATCCCTGTTTTTTTTAATCCAGATTTCTCGTATATACAGATTCAAGACTATAATATATATACCTATATACTGCCCGATTAGCATTAATGGGTTGGGTGAAAGAGATTGTCAAAGGCAATAACTCCGCCCTTCAGTTAGGACATTTATATTATGTATAATTATATTTATTTATTTTTCCTTCATTTTTTCTCTCTTTTTACTTCTCTCATATTGTATATTAATTTGTGTTGTATGTTGTATATATATATAATATGTCCAATTGATAAAGTGTAAATAAATAAATAATGGGTCCCATTCTTCCAGAAATCCAGGAGTCGTGTTGTCCCACATGGGAGGACACCTTGTCATGTCCCGGACGGTTTTCGAACTCACGACCTCTGCATTACCAGACTGACGCAACTCTACCTTGAGAATGATAGACAACCTGTTGTTGTGAATCTTCGCCAAGCTGGTTGGATCTGGTATAGGATGTTCCATCCTTTATATTCAGATCTGGTTTGATAACTATTTCATATTGGTTGTAGAAATAATGGCATGATATAGAGGTAGTTCTGGCTGGGGTACCATAAACAGGGAGTAGACCAGCAGTCTGGCTGGGGGACTATAAACAGGGAGGTGTCGTGAAATACATTAACACAAAAGTTTCTTTATTCGTAATAATTCGTAATACAGTTTTATTTTGTACACTTTAACACTTTATAAACAGAATTTAGATCGTAAGAATCGTAAGAGTTTAGATCGTCAGAGTAGAATAGTTTGGACGACTTTTATAGACTTTTTTGGACTGGTCTCAATTGGTTGTGCATGCCTTTAGAAAAACTTCCTAGAGGCAGAGAAATAGCTGGCCTTCGATCAATCGTGAATTTTTCAGTTATGGAAAGTTCACGACAGGGGGGGGGGGGGGGGGGGGTTTGAGTTGGCTCAGAAATCTCGCCTAACGTATATTCCATCTTTGCTGGGTTTCTTGGAAATTTCGCTAACTGCTCCTTTTTGGCCACTGCTCCCATTTGGGATTTTTACCACATAATAATATGTCTTGGGCTTACTGCTGGAATATAATGGGACTCGAATAGTCCTAATCGGGCAGTATAAATAAGGCGATATTATTATTATTACAGTATGTTTCTGAAAAGGTGGCCCTCGTAACTTTTGAACGCGATTGAATTATTTAATTCGGTAAAGTGTTGTATGCAATTACCCGTCCCGTGGATTTAATTCGGCCCGTTATTTACTCTTCCAGCGAGCTAGGAACAATAAAGAGTAGCGCCCCCTTTATACCCCAGCAAGCTGATTACAACCGCACCCCCTCCCACCCTGGGATCGAACCAAGGACCTCTCGCTTGCCAAGCGGACGTTTAACAACTGCGCCATCGACACAGAAGCCAAGGTGTTTGTTATGTTGTTTTGTTAAAAATAAAGTTGGTTATTTTATAGAGAATTCAACGCCTGATCATCAATGAGGCGGACTCCTTGGAAGATATATACAACCTTGAACAAGACAAAAGAAGAAGATATACAACCACACGGTAATTTTCTTTTTCCACGTGCATATTCGGTAAAACGGGCCATATACTAATTGAAACTTCCTGAAATATGAAAAAAATGATAGGAGCAAACATTTTTTTCGTACAAAAAGAACTTTTTTTACACTTTATCAATAGGACATATTAAGTACAACACAAATAATTACAAATAAAATACAATTTAATAGAAAAAAAAAGAAAAAAGTACATATGAAAAAACTAACTAAAGGGCGGGGTTATTTCCTTTGGCAATCTCTTCCACCCAACTCAGTATTTCCGATTTCTATGTATCAGAAATATAATTATTGGGAAGTTATTTCGCACTCTCCTGGGATTGAACCAAGGACCTCTCGCTTGCCAAGCGGACGTCCTAACCACTGCGCCATCGACACAGAAGCCTTGGTCGGTACGTTTTGTCGGGTTCAAGGTAACGCCGACCTTGACAGTGAAATATCTATAATTGATTCTGCCTTACATCGGAATGATACTTACACTGTACACTTGGGAGCATAAAAAATGGAACACTAGGGGTTGAATTTGAATTTGAATTTGAAATAAAACTTTATTTCTTGAATATTTTTAAATTTACAATTACTGTAACACCTCCTAAGCTAAATTTAACTTATGTATTATGAAACCGGATTTGTTAATCTTAGTGGACACTACAGTCGTTTTTTTCTTTTTAACCAAAGTGGATTCAAATGGAAAAAAATGGACGAATTGGTTGGGCAGTAACCCCGCCCTTTAGTTGGGACATATTTTTAAGTTATATTTTTCTATTCTTTTTCCTTTTTATTGTATATTATTATATTGTTTCCATGTTTCCATTGTTATAATAACTTATTTGTACTGTACATACCTATGTCTTCTCATATCTAAGAAAGTCTTTAATAATAATAATTACAATAATTGGAAGAAAGTTATTTTTCTTTTAGAAAAAACGAAAGAAGGAGAAATCTTGTTCCAGCTTGATTACCAAAATGGATTTATAAAATTATTGCTTTCATTTCTTTTACAGGTTAAGTTTTCATTTTTCCATTATTTATCTTTAAAAGTACCGAAATGTATTTTGTCTAATATAGGATTAGATTTGTAATACAGGATTAGAATAACTAATCAGGATTAGATTTCTAAAACAGGATTAGATTAACTAATCAGGATTAGATTTCTAATGCAGGATTAGATTCTAATACAGGATGAGATTAACTAATCTAATCCCTTAACACATCCTCTGGAGGGAATTTCAACCAATCACAGCGTATCTATATCAGCTGTTAAGTGACAGTAGCTTGGATTAACAAATCCTAGTCCCTCTCAAGTGTCACACAACTACGGTGTATAATAATTCCGTGTCTACGAGATAGTAATTGATACATAAATCACGGTGGTGAAAGGATTATATGGACGCCCAGATCCAATGTTTAGGGTCTGTTCATGTCCATTGATTCTATATGGTTTTAACGTCCTGACTCCAGTTAGTTATTAGGACAGGGTCTACTCCAACCGGGAATCGAACTCAGGTGATCGATCCTACGAGAACCGGTGCTTTCAACACGACATTGAGACTGGCAAAAAAACCCGACCGAAAAAAATACTTCCTCTACCTTATACCCTATAGTTAAAATTTAATAAAGTTAAAAATGTTCACTTATTCTGTTGAATGAATGAAGAATTACATACGCACTTTTCTGTGTCGCTGAATGTATATAAATGTCTACATAATTCCTTATGTATATAAATACATGGTTCATGCTTTACATAGATAGTAGATACACTGCTCGTGGTGGTGGTATGTTATGTCGCCCGTCAGTGGTGGAGAGTGAAATAGATCAGGGGGTGAAGACTTGAAGAGTTTCGCCCGAAAGCCCCCAGGCCAGCCTGCGTGGCGTAGCGGTTGTGACGGCTATGTATGAGTTCGGTGCGGAAAATAAAAAAATGTATGAGTTCGGTGCCGCCTAAAAAAGGTCATGTATGAATTCGGTGCCCTGGTACTTGCCCTGATGATCAGGTAATTATAGTATTTTTTTCCTTATAGGCATGGCCTTCAATTAATAAACCGAGGCATGGCCTTCATTGTATTCTACCTAACCCTACTATAAACCCAAGGCATGGCCGTCATTGTATTTTACCTAACCCTACTTTAAACCCAAGGCATGGCCTTCATTGTATTTTACCTAACCCTACTATAAACCCAAGGCATGGCCTTCATTGTATTTTACCTAACCCTACTATAAACCCAAGGCATGGCCGTCATCGTATTTTACCTAACCCTACTATAAACCCAAGGCATAGCCTTCATTGTATTTTACCTAACCCTAGCCTAAAGCCTTCAAGGAGGAAATGGACAGTCTTGCTGAATGTAACTATCTACAAAATAATCTACTAACTTAATAACAGCAGGATGAATGTAAACAAGCAACTAGTACATTATAAACAAACAATCAATCTATAAGTCATTAAAACCGCACCGAACTCGTACATCACCTTTTTTAGGCGGCACCGAATTCATACATGCGAAAAAGGTGCGGGTAATCTTCGCACCGAACTCACCTATTGCCGTTGTGACTACTGCCTAGTCCAGAGATCCTAAATTCGATTCTTGGTTAGGCAGACGATTGCCATGCTCCGAACACGTGAGAATGGCAATTCCAGTGTGGGTGAGGTTAATGTTAATGGCTGGTACGATTCCTAGCGAATTAAGGGAGAAATCTCCGTCCTGACTCTCAAATCGGGACGTTAAAACTAAATAGAATCAATAGATATGAAAGGAGTCTAGACATTGGTTTTTGGACGTCCATAAAATCCTGTCAACACGCTGTGATTGATTGAAATTCCCATTAGAGGCCCTGTTTTAGAATAGATTAAACTAATTCTGTTTTATAATAATAATAACACTCTTTAGTGGAAGGTAACCACCAGGCGAGGTTAATGCTCAAAGCATTTTCTACCACCTAACCCTAAGGGCGGAATTAATAGACGTTTTTGTAATACCTCTGTGGCGCTAAGTCTAGGATTGCGTACTGTGTAAGATAGGGAAAACCGATGCTAGGCAATGACTTCACTTATCGATTTTGTCTATTAATTTCGCCCTAAGAGTCTTATTATTATGTGATGGTCTCAAAATCACTGAGGAAAAATTCATGCACTGGGTGGGATTCGAACCAACAGATACCTATACTACCTGGATTACCAGACTAGCGCGTTAACCACTTGACTACCCGTGCACGGACCTAAATCTAACCTTTTACGGTCCAGTGTATGTCCCACATGCAACCATAGAAACACCGCTACACTCCAGTATAAAATTCACTAGAACAGTCCTTAAGGTCCAGTGCATGTCCCACATGCATTGTTTTGTTTATTCATCAGGTCGAGTTGTTTCGGAAAGAAACGAAGCGCTACGGTCCAGTAGATTTTTTCTTTCAAATTACAGACCTCGTATAGGTACAGGGTGTTTGTAGACGACCCAATTTTTCGACTTTGTATAAAGAATAATAATAATATCGCCTTATTTATACTGCCCGATTAGGACTATTAAAGTCCCATTATTCCAGCAGTAAGCCCAAGACTTATTATTATGTGGTAAAAATCCCAAATGGAGGATAACATGTCATGTCATGTCCCGGCTGGGTTTCGAACCCACGACCTCTGGAATCTTTGGGATTGGATGCGCCTTTACACTGAGCTACGGACAGTATCCGAAAAATCCGATTAGCGTTGAGCTAAAAATGGGTATTATAGGTATAACACTGTAAAAAGTAGTGGGAAAACAAACAAGGTTGAGAGTCCGTGAATCAATTAACAACCACGATACACATATTGTCTAACTCAGTAACAAGTTGTAGAAGAGAAAGATTATTTGCGAGGTGTCTTTGACTAAAAAATTATAACCAAAAGTAGAGTAAGATTGGAAGGTTACCACAAAAGTCAAATGTTGTCGAAATTCTAGTTGATGTCAATCTAAAATTCACCTGTATAAAACTATAGCAGTTCCTTCTTTTAGACTATATTATAGTCACAGAGAATAAAGTGCTAGAAAAGGTACTACGTGAAGCATATACTTTCCGCAGAGTTGTCATTTGATCATAATAAATTAATTTTTCTACTTAACAGAAAATAAATTACTTACCACAAAGTAAATTTCAAATTTTCTTTGCTTCTTCTTCACCTATAAAACTATAGAGTTTTCTTTTAGACATTTTTATCACAGAAATAAAGACGATAGAACAGGTACTACACTGAACCAACCTTCCGCAGGTTGCACTGATAATAATGTTTCTTTACACAGCCGGCTTACATTTTAGACACTTTTGACTTGTTCGTAAATATTCTACGGAATATCACGAATCGACTAGAATAAATCTGATAGGCTGATAATGAAAGGAAAATATAAAATGAAATCGAATAATGTGGAGGGAAATCTTGCATGTGGGACATGCACTGGACCGTAAGAGCGTTATTAACATATGGCCGTTCGTTACCGAACGGCCATATGTGAATGTTTTTGTGTTTTTTCCTGGGGACCGAAACACACATGTGGCCGTTATCAAAATTTTATCGAGGGACCGGACATCCATATATGGCCTTTTTGAGGTACTTTGTTAATATTAGAACAGATATAAGATCGATTCTTGTACAAATACGATGCCAAATATGCAAAAAAAATCATTTTGGTACCCAGGATGCAACAGCTACTTTACCGCCTGGTCCCTACGTAAAACTTGAAAAAATTGGCTTGGTAACGAACGTGTTAATAGTTGCATGTGGGACATGCACTGGACCAGGACCTACCTAATGAATATTTTACTGGAGTGTAGCAGCGCGTCTGAGGTTGCATGTGGGACATGCACTGGACCGTATGGACAGTTCCAATTTTTTTTCACTGGAATGCAAAAGGCTAATTGGTCAATAACACCTAACACGGCCCCTAGTGGGTATTTTAACCAATCAGAACGCACTGTAATAGATGTGGCAGAAAACTTTTTGTAATAATGTAGACACTATTTCGATGCAATATTATATAATATTATGTCCCCTCGTAAAAATAAACATTGTTGGTACTGATACAATGTTGCATGAGGCAGTGTTGCATGTTACAGTGTTGCATGTTACAGTGTTGAATGAGACCGCCGTCTCTTCATCTAAGCTCCTGCACTGGTTTCTATTATGGTGGTAGCATAGCCACAGTTCTGACCTTGACTTTGGCAGTTTCCTATATTGATAGCACTGTTACATGACTGTTAATTGTCATCGCACTGGCTGTCAGTTTGAGTCAGTAGATTAGCGAGCTCTCTATGTACAAATGGTACGTATATATAATATCAATGTACAATTGTACATATTTCTATGTATTACAATTGTATACATTCGCGGTATCTATGAATCTATGTATGAGCTATCTATGTAGGTATATAATTAATATAAAAAAAATCGTAGAAATTTTACGTATACATAATATCAATGTACAATTTATTGTAGATATATATTACATATATGTCAAATTGTACACATACATGATGTCTATGTAAAAATTTACAATCAATGTATGAGTTGCATGAGTCTTATACATCAGCAGTGGCGGCTCGTCGGGTGAAGACACTGAAGACATTTTCACCTAATTTTGAACAGTGAAAACACTACTCATAATCCCTTGAACATGGCACAATTGATCCAACTCAAAGAAAAAAAAAAAAAAAAAAAAAAAAAGAGTAAGCTTTGTGTAAAATAGATCAATGCTGCTTAACATTTCATGTTACTTTCCAAGGAGAACACCAAATGTGAAGACAATTCGAAATTGTCTTCAGTTGTCCTTGAATCAACCAATCAGAGTTGAGTATTTCCAAGTAGGTATCATGAAATATTAGACAAGAACTATATCTATGTAATATGCTACTGAGGACAGTCTTCAGTTGTATTCAGTTTACATTATCTACACGACCTCATACGAAATGTCACGAAGCCACATACCATGTGAGATGTCATGTGTTTTTGATATTAACATTGTTGCCAGTAGCATAATGCCAGACCTAGGAAACCAGTCAATGATTTAGCCTCCCATATCTAGCACAATCTTGTAATTAAAATAATAATAATAATAACGTAGGCGTTAGGAAAGCAGGATTTTGTGTCAGGAATTTTGGATATTATTTCTCATTTTTTGGGTTCTAGTTTTGTACATAGTTCCTAAACGATAGCCGATACCAATAAATTTTAACTATTTATGTATCTTGTCAACTATAGTCTTAAAAAGGACATCTCGATTGAAGTCAAATCTCGGAAATAATTATTTAATGTAGGTACCGAAATTGAGCCAAATAAGATAATCTGGTATCTAGTTGTTCCAAGAAGTTTTTAAATAGGGACAATGGTGGTCCTGTTTAAGATCCTGACTATGGAACCACTTTAAAAAATAATCATGAAATTAGACGTGTTGAAATGAAATTCTCAAGAGAAAATTCTGTTCAAGCGGTGTAGTATTATTTTTTAAAATAAATAAATACGTCTTACATGATTTGAGGGATTTCTTTAAATTTAAAATATAGCTCTTGAAGTTTGTAGAAATTTAGCTATGAAATTAACTTGGCAACATTGTATCTCTTATCTTTAGAATGTAAACAAAACTTGTAGCGCACTTTTTAAATTTTATTAGATTATTTTCAAATCTTTTCAACGGTAATCAAGTGACTTTTAATTGGTGTAACTAGTTAATAAAGTTATTTCCCAGTATTTGATACAGGATAGAAACATTATTCCTACCTGATCTGACCTGTGCTTTTCATAATAAGTTGAATATTAAGTAGCTATGTACTTCTTTCAGTGTCAGAAATAACATTATAATTATGCAGGTTGCAGGTAGCTAAGCACACAGCTTCCAGTGAAGTACTTAAAATTATAAGGCAATATCTGTGTTTTTCATAAATAGTCATTTAAACATCAATGGTAACACAAATTTAAGCTGATTTTATATTTGTAGTAAGTATGTTTTCTTAGATTTATTTTGTAATCTGGTGGTGGATTTTCTTCCAGTTTTGGATTGTAATTTTTAGTCTTCAACTAACTTTCTTTCCTTCCCAGTTCTAACCCCTCTTTAAAATGTTGTACCTACCTATCTACTGAGGTATAATCCTAATATTTTTATTTTAATTCCTTTTTACCAACTTTTAGTTAATATTTTTTATTAAGATGAATAAATATTTTTTTATTAAGATGAATAATTAATAACAATGTTTCAAAGAAACAATGAGATTCCCACAAAATCATGGGGTTCAAACATTAAAAGTAACCCCATTCAGATTAAGAAGTAATGAGGATAAGATAGATATTATGATTACTGGATGTCCAATTTCTCCAATTACTATAACCACCACTAAAAAAGTAAAGCAAATGCCTGCCCCACAGCCATACAGTTCAAGCCTGAATGGCTTATGAAAAATTAATGGCTGTGTACCAGCTCAAGTGTTGACAAATTGTTCTGCTGGCCTTGTTTATTTATTAAGTACCAAGTGTTCTCCAAAAAAAGTACCTATAAAAACTTATATGATGCAAAACTGGTATGAGAGAAAACCATGCTCTGCAGGGAAACAGCCATAACTTACAATGGGCTGTGTTTATGAGACCATAAGAACTAAGATCTGATAAATTAATAATTTTATTTTTTCAATACTTCTGGGTATAATTTGTCTTCACCTAGTCTTGAAGTCAGGAGCCGCCACTGTACATCAGTCAATAGATAGGTACCTGTACATATAAACAGAGAAGTGAGAAGTTGTTCTAGATGTATATAAAAAATACCTTATATAAATATCTATGACTTCTGAGAGCATTTTATAAATATCTATGACATTTAATTTTATGATATTTTTCAAGTTAGGATATTTCTCATTGCAGATTTGAAGTTTTAAATAGGAAAAACAAGTATAAATGGGTAGATTGAGTAGTTCCCGTGAGTTTATATAAAATTAAAATAATATAAAATATAATGATCAACCTCATGAAGTTTGATCATTTGAAGCCGTCACCCATTCGGTTTCTCGACAAGACGGATGTTGGCTTAACCCGGTAGGTCTGAATCATTCGCAACACGTGAACTACTCTTCATCATTTCAATTTCATGGCCAGTGCATTAGTAATTCTTCAGGCCATCATCATCGTTAACACTGACATAAGCATCAGTTCCACGTCATTACAATACATAGCGTGTAGATTTAAGAAGTGTGGATGTGGAAACGAACCCCAGTTGCATGGAAACGCCACATAACGCGACACCATCGCAAAGGAGTTGAATATATTTTTTTGCTCCGATTTCAATTTTTTCATATTTCATATTTAAAAAAAAATAATAAAGGTAGTGGACTCACTTCCTTACTTTTCGTTCGGAATTACCAATAATTCACCGAAGTTATAAGCAACGTCCAGCGGGATAAAGAATTTGTGATGCTGGCATTCCGGTTCAACCCAGGCTGGGTGAGGTTAATGTGGGTAGCAGGTTTGTGAGTTTCCTGTGAATGGAGGGTAACACCCCCGTTGTGATATATGACCATGCAGTTAAAAGCGACGTTGAACCAAAAAAAAAACATTTTAATATTTATTATCAATGTTAAATTATGTCAAAGCAGCAGTCACCGTGGCAGAGTGAGTTAATAGAGCGCTGGGCATTGCACACATGGTGACCTGGGTTTGATCCCCAGCGGTGTAGGAATTTTTCTGCTCTGTACTTGGATGTTCGAGGTCCACTCATACCTCGTGAGGAAAAATGAGTAGGTAGTTGCTTTGATGTGAAGCAGCGACCAGTGGCAGAATCATAGGCAAAAAAATACAAGATATTGTAAATTAAAGTGGTAAAGTCCTATAATTCTGCGCTACCCACTAAAATTGCGACATAATAACACAAAGAAAAAGCATTAATATTATTATTATTATATCAAAGCCAGATACCGACCGTCAATGCCCTTTTTATACACCAGTTCTCATTCTGTCACTGAAGTTAAGCAACGTACAGCGAGGCTAGGACTTGCATAGGTGACCATTCAAATTCGAACACTCGTGATGCTGACGTGATGCTGAAGCTAGATGAGGTTAATTCGAATTGCTGGTGCCGAATATTTTTCGAGCATAAAAAGATCCAAATTTGAAATATCGTGGAATAGTTTCACTTCACGTTACATGGTATATTTTCTGTCTCTTTTCAAACTCTACCTCTCTCTTTCTCGGAAGGTATCCCTAACAAATAATTGTAACCAAATTAAGAATAACCAAAGGGTTGGGTGGAAGAGATTGCCACAGGCAATAACCCCGCCCTTTAGGTAGGACATTTCTCTTCTTTTTTTTCTTGTATATTTGTTTAATCTTTTTGTTTTTCTTTATATTTCATTGTATTCTACTGTATATATTTTCTGTTCTACCTAATAAAGCTTAAAAAAAAAAAATATACAAATTTTTGTCAGCAGGGATCGGGTGGTAATGAGCTAATCGCGCGCTGTTATGATCTAAATTCTAAATGAAAAAAATTATGATCTAATTAAATAAAAACCAATAAAACGATTTATAATATTATCAACCAATCTCTTTTTCCCTGTCCCTCCATCTCTTTCGCTCTCTTTCTCTTTCTCCCTCTCTCTCTCTCTTCCAATGAAAACCAATAAAATGATTAAAATCATCAATCAATCTCTTTTTCCCTCTCTCTCCATCTCTCTCTCTCTTTCTTTCTCCCTTTCTCTCTCTCTGTCTCTCTGTCTTTCTCTCTCTCTCTCTTTCTCTCTCTCTATATTTATCTCTCTCTCCGTCTCTCTCCCTCTTTCTTCAGCTTTTTTCTTATAAAAAGCACGGGACGTTATTTCAACCTTGAAAATCTACCCCTGTGTCCACATAACAGTGTCCTCGTGGCTTTATAAGAGAGAGAGAGAGAGAGAGAGAGAAAAAAACGAGAGAGAATTTGAGAGAGTGAGAGGGAGAGAGAGAGACATTGAGAGAGAGAGAGAGACATTGAGAGAGAGAGAGAGAGAGAGAGAGAGAGAGGATAGGAAAGAGAAGGAGGAAAAGAGAGAGAGAGGCGGAAAGAGAATTAGGGAAGCTACAGAGGGAATGAGAGAGAGAAAGAAAAAGATAATTTGCTAAAATAAGAGAAACTAGGAAAGTGCATTAATTTTCACAAGGTCGTTTAAATGCAGTATGTTTTCCAGAATCTTAAAATTGCATTGACATTTTTCATGTGAAGGTCAGACACATATACATATATCTTTTTCTTTCTTTTTCTCTTTCTCTTTCTCTTTCTTTCTCTTTCTCTTTCTCTTTCTCTTTCTCTTTCTCTTTCTCTCTTCTCTTTCTCTTTTCTTTCTCTTTTCTTTCTCTTTCTCTTTCTCTTTCTCTTCTTTCTCTTTCTCTTTCTCTTTCTCTTTCTCTTTTCTTTTTCTTTTTCTTTTTCTTTTTCTTTTTCTTTTTCTTTTCTTTTTCTTTCTCTTTTTCTTTCTCTTTTTCTTTCTCTTTTTCTTTCTCTTTTTCTTTCTCTTTTTCTTTCTCTTTCTCTTTCTCTTTCTCTTTCTCTTTCTCTTTCTCTTTCTCTTTCTCTTTCTCTTTCTCTTTCTCTTTCTCTTTCTTTTCTCTTTCTCTTTCTCTTTCCTTTCTCTTTCTCTTTCCCTTTCTCTTTCTCTTTCTCTTTCTCTTTCTCTTTCTCTTTCTCTTTCTCTTTCTCTTTCTCTTTCTCTTCCTCCTCCCTCTCTCTCTCTCTCTCTCTCTCTCTCTCTCTCCCCCCCCTTTTCTCCCTTTCATTCATTAACATGTATTAATACAAAAATAATAATTATGTTTGCAATAGCAACGATTGCAAAACACCAATTCTGCTGATATTTCGAGGTTGCTAAAATAACGGGAATAAAAAAATAAAAATAACTAGGTATGCAAAAAAATCCGAAACAATAAACATTTGCATGCTTTTTGAAAATTGAACATCATAAAATACTGTGTGTTCAATGTCATAGTTAAAACAAACACGTTGTTGCTCTTTGTAAGAATTTAACTGCAAAATTTTCCTCAAAAGTCCTGAGTCCTTGGTTCAAATTTTTCTACGTGGTAGAAATTTTTCTACGTGGTAGAAATTTTTCTACCACGTAGAAAAAGTGGTAGAAAAATTGTTAGAAAGTAACTTGGTTCAAAAAGTGGTAGAAATTTTTCTACTCTGTAATTTGAATGTCCGGCATTAACTCACGAGGAAAAATGAGTAGTTACTGGTATGTGGTATGAGTAACAAATAGAATCTGCCTTACCAGAGAAAAAAGAATAATGCAAGATTGCATTAAGTACCTACTTTCTTTATTTGTACAAAAATATTATCGGTAATAATACCATCTCCTATTATAAGATAATTCCCGAAAAGTACAAAAATATACTTAGCGGAGCTTTTGAATGTGAATATTATTGAAGACCAAATAAAATTATTATTAACTGCTGAGGCAAAAATGAGCCGAATAATGAAACAGGATTAAATTCCTAGGATTTGTTAATCTAAGCCACTATCACTTAACAGCTGATATAGATGTGCTGTGATTTTTCCGAAATTTTAGTGTTGACATGTTGGTTAGAGTGACAGGAAATATAACTTATTTATATTTATAATTGATAATGTAGATCTAGATAGGGAAACTTTAAGGGTTGGACGGAAGAGATTGCCATAGGCAATAACCCCGCCCTTTAGTTAGGACATTTATGTGTATATTTTGTTTTTTTTTATATTATTAATTCTTGTTTATATTAATAATATTGTCAATTCGCCTTAGTAATGCTGCACACCCCTAAGTTCAGGTTTTTTTTTTTTTTTTTTTGATTTATTACAAATAACTATATTTATTCTTTTATAGAACACCCCGGTAGATTAAATTTATTAAATAAAAAAAAGTTTACTATGTCAGAATGCATAGCACCATAACTGAACATTAAGAATAACAATCTCTAAAAAGAAAGAACAATAAGAAACACTTAAAAAAAACACTATCGCAGAGTGAAAATCAAATTGGAATGATTTTGCCAATTAAGAAAGTGTACTCATTAAAAAATATTAAAGGAAAAACAAAAGCGATAGAAGGAAAATTATACGATTACCAAATATTATGATTACAAAAAATATGATTACAAATATCATGATCACAAGAAATATGATTAAAAATATTATGATTACAAAACATAAGAATACAAACAGTAGAAATAATAACAAAAAATGTTGGAAGAAAATGCATTCGTGAAAATTATAAGTTTTTCGTGAAAAAGCGAAATAACTATTTTCATTTAGATTTTTAAGGACATGGAATTTTATTTTGAAGATAACGAAAATGCAATTTCCATACCAGTGGCGGGTGTTTCGTTTGGGTGCAAATGTTAATAATTTCTAAATTTTTAGCGCTAGGCATTGAACGCACAATGACCTGGGTTCGACCCCCAGCGGGGCAGGATTTTTTCTGCTCTGTTCTTGGGTGTTCGCGGCCCACTCATACCTCGTGAGGAAAAATGAGTAGCTGCTTTAAAAGCAGCGACCACACGCTGAAAAAGGATTTTTTAAAAAGTTTGTATAAAAACCATTCGCATAAAAACTATAGTAATTTAGCATATTTTATGCTAAAAAAAATCAATTTTTTCGCGTTTATACATAATTTTAGCATAATTTACACAAAAAGAGCCGTTCGTATAAAAATGGCTTTAGCATAAAAGTTTTTTATACTAAAATTAGCTTAATTTTATACAACAGGTTTTAATGACGTCATCTCATGTATGCTAACAGTGCCACATGTATGCTAAGAGAAGCTTTTTATGCGGAACATGTATAGTGAAGTTCGTATAATTTCATGCTAACAAAATCTTAACATATAATAACTGTTTTCTTAGGGTAGCATAAATACTTTAGCATGAATTATATGCTAAACTAGTCCAGCTCCCGCATGAATGAGTACCCGGGTTCGAACCCTGACGGGGGCAATAATTTGCAACCGTGATGGTTTGGTTACTGTTTAAGTTACTGACGAGGGTTCTACATTTAGCTGGGGATACTACAATACGTATTATATTATAATGTGATATACCTTTACAAAAAATTAATCATATAGAAACCTTGATAATATTTTCAAATGTGTTTCGCCCATGTTAAATAATCCTTAAACGTAATTCCCGGGAATATTATCTAATACCTATATTATTCTTAGCTTTTGTGTTGTAATTACTCAAACAGATTCCGTGGGAAACACATTAATATACCTTTAAACCTACCTGTTATACCTACCTGAGCGTTGCGTAGCTTATATAAATAAATGAAATAGTGCTATGGGCTAGACTCGAGAAATGGACTCTGAAATCTATTAATATTAGGTAATAATACACAATGGAAGGATTTTAGAGGCAAAGGTTAAAGGTATATTTAACGGTGATGAGGCTTTCGGAAATTTAAAGCATATATACCTATATTATGTTATGTATAACCACACCACTCATATTGACCAGCCGGCGACGTATATCAATTGGGTCACTAATGGAGAGAGGTCATCCTCTGTTTTTGCATGGATCGCAGGTATACGAGTGAAAGAACCTTTTTTAATGACATTTGGAACATTTGAACTGAACTTCGAAACACCTATGTGGAGTATAAAGTATTGTGTGTACAATTCATATACCTGATGTTAATATACGACGGGACCAGCTCCCACAGCACATGGCTCAGTGGTCTTTGCACTCGTTAGACCCGGGCTCGAATCCCGGCGGAGACAATAATTTGTCAACATGGGTTTGGATGTTTTCGGGACCCATTCAGCCTCGTAACGACAATCTATATATGGAGGTATTGTCCATAGCGACTTGTCCTCAGCAATTACAGAAAAGATGGATTATATAATTAGATTTGGATTTACTGGAAAAAATCCTACAATGCTGTAGTGAGCACCTATATGAGCACCTATATACCTACAAATTATTAGTGGCCACCTGAATTGGGGAAAAATGATCAACTCAACTTACGGGAGTTCTGCAGCAAAAATGAATGATCTGAGAGCAAAATGTTCGAGAGTAAAATGTTATAAAAATTACCTGAATTACTAAAGACAATTGTTAAACTTTCAACTTTTCATACCAATTTCACAAAAAACCACTTTTTTGCCCAAATATTTTTCATTTGTACTGTGTGTGTGTCTGTGTGTGTTTGTGTGTACTGTGTGTGTGTGTACTGTGTGTGTGTGTATGTATGTGTGTGTGTACTGTGTGTGTGTGTATGTATGTGTATGTGTGTATGTATGTGTGTGTGTGTGTGTTTGTGTGTACTGCGTGTGTGTATGTATGTGTGTGTACTGTGTGTGTGTACTGTGTGTGTGTACTGTGTGTGTGTAATGTGTGTGTGTATGTGGTTGTGTGTGTGTGTGTGTGTGTGTGTGTGTGTGTGTGTGTGTGTGTGTGTGTGGTGTGTGTGTGTGTGTTTACGATCCTGAACATAACAGTATCGATGCACACACATAAAGTTATACAAATGAAATATTTGAAGACATAACTTCAAGCCAAATTGGTACACCGCTCGTGCTTAACATAATCTCGGTCGCATAAACCATGCATTTTTCGTACAAAAAGGCACTTTACACCTATTTCCGCATACTTTTTATGTCAACGCAAAATGTTTGCATAAAGTTATACATACAGGAAATTTGAAGACATAACTTCAAGCCAAATTGGTACACCGCTCGTGCTTAACATAATCTCGGTCGCATAAACCATGCATTTTTCGTACAAAAAGGCACTTTACACCTATTTCCGCATACTTTTTATGTCAACGCAAAATGTTTGCATAAAGTTATACATACAGGAAATTTGAAGACATAACTTCAAGCTAAATTGGTACACCGCTCGTGCTTAACATAAACTTGGTGGCATGAACCATGCATTTTTCGTACAAAAAGGCACTTTATACTTAATTCTGCATGCTTTTTATGTCAACGCAAAATGTTTGCATAGAGTTATACATACAGGAAAATTGAAGACATAACTTCAAGCCAAATTCGTATACCTCACAGTCTTAGCATAACTGCTATGCTAAACTATTAGCATAAACCATACGTGTTTCGCATATAAAGTAATTGTATGCTACTTTACGCATGCATTTCATGCCAATGAGGGCTGTTCGTATAAAACTATACAAACATAAAAATAAGAGCTATAGATTCATGCTAATTTAACATGATTGACATTCTTCGTATAGACTTATGTAAAGTCTGCATAATTTTTAGCATAGAAATAGGGCGGTTTGTATGATTTCATGCTAAGGTTTTATGTTTCCAATAAAGATAGTTGTGTTCGGTTCGATCATTTCTTTTTAAGTGTGACAAGGCAAGGTTGTATTAAGTACGTTCGTAATGTCAGTGAGTGAAATTTTAGGAGACGACGCAGGCGAAGGAGAGGAATTGTCTGCTAAAAAGTCTAAAATGAAATAGCTTAATGATAAAATTAAAATCTTGCTTAAGTTTACAGAAATTACACATTAATTTAAATTTTACCTACCTATTCTAAAAAAATGTACCCAGTTTCTTATTGTTCACATAGTATCTTAGTTACTTAAAATATTTAGTTCAGCTCAAAATTTGTACCTATTATGTAATCTAAATCTTCTTAGTGGAGTGTACCCTCGAAGAGGATTCAACCTTTGATGTTCAAAGGTCCTATATAAGCACCTTAACCTGGGTGCAATGTCTCATTACTTCATTAGTTGCTATCAAGTCAAGTGCTCCTTGGTTCTTCCTCATTAGTTGTTGTCGAGTGCTTGTGTGAGTTGGTTATTCTTGAAGACTCATCATGGACAGTGTATCAGTATCAGACCTTCTAACTGCCTGGGGACTACAGCAGTACGTGGAAACATTTGCAAGTAAGTTTTCCTTTATTTCCTTTAACACAAAATTGAAATTTCCGACGGTTCGAATCGAAATTTACATTGTTGGCCAGTACAAGTGTTCGACGGTTGTTCGTAATATCCAATTTACTGTTATTCAAAGTCTTTCCTTTTAGTTATTTCAATTCTTTCCTCGGAAAATTCTCATTTAAATCTGACTCCAGTGTTACCTCTTTAATTTCTTTGTCCTTTAAGAAAGGAAAATAATGGAATCGACCAAAATTTTCGATAGTCAGTTTTCATTGCCAAAACACGTTTTTCTCTGTTATCTAATTTGTTTAAAACAAAATATAATATATGAAATCAGGTGAGAAATATTAAATGCTGTTTTTCAAATAATTACCTTCGCTATAGTTTTTGAACGTGCCGAAGGAATTTTGCTGTATAGTTTTTATTCCTTAAAAATAAAATTTTGATATTATGTTTTGTCTGGTATTAAGGGCTATTTCATTTTGAAAAATTTGGGCCCCCTACCAAATTTGAAAGCCCATATTGGGCATTTTTTAATGCCAAATTTAATGCCTAACCTGAATACCTGATCAGTTTGATCCACTAGTATATATTGGTACTCATGTCTGTTTCAGATAACCAAATCACCACGGACATTCTGAGGGACATGGAGCCGGCGGAGATGAAACTGCTCATTGACTGTGTTGCTCACATCATCATTCTACGCAAAAAAACGGGACGAATGGATTAAACAGTGTGAACAACAAAGCCAATTCTTACAAGAAGACACCTCGATGATTCAATTTCAACCAAGCACATCACATCAGTTCCCACATGGCCAATCTCTGCAAGACGGAGGATCGTACACAACTCTAGACAACGTTGGCCATTCTTCAAGTAGTGTCATATTAGATGCATGGAGAACTGCTTCATCGTCTCATTATGACTCTTCACAATGGAGTTCTTCGGGGTCTTGGACATCAACACCGGTGGGTGGGCACACCACACCAGTTGTGACACCAGAGTCCGGACTCACGCCAGTCTTGACACCTGGACTCACGCCAGCCTTGACACCTGAAGGAACACCAAGCAATGTAACTACAGGAAGCAATATGCCCGACACCTCTAATATCTTTGTGGCACTTGACAAACCACTGATTCATAGAGCGCTCTCAAGAGTATCAAATTCGCAGAAGCAATCATACCTCAACATGACTTCCTTCATGTCATATGATCGGCAGGCTGTTGCTCAAGCAATCATGAAGTACATATTTTCACACTGCCCCCAGCGGACACTTTCAACAATCGACTTCATGAGAATACGGGACCTAATCATAGAACAGTTTCCTTTTGAACGAGAAACCTCCACCATCTGGTTCAAATTGTACCGTTCCAATGACAGCGACAATGATCTACCTGAAGCATTTTCTTCAAAGAAAGATAAGCCTTACCGGAGCTCCACGTCCGGCTTGCTGTATGAAATCTGGCGAAATCTCAGAAATAAAGGAAAGAAGGAAGGTGTCATCGAGTTCAAGAAGCGAAGGCCAAGTCAGAACCGTGAAAACCAAGAGCAGGAGGACTCGGAGTTGAACAAAAGCATTGCAACAGACACATTCATTACCGTAGGTATGTATATACTTAAACTACAATTCGATAACTTATAACAGACCTCAGTAGCCTGATCAATAAGGCGACGGACTCGTAACCTGGAGGTCGGAGGTTCGAGTACCAGGTTAAGCATATATTTGGTAAAGCGAGTTTGGGTAGTTGTGATCAAAATAGTGATTAGTACAAATAACTAAAAAAAAATTATAAAAAAATAATTTTATATCTCAGATGTGGGGCTACGTGACTTTTTTAATAACATGTGTTGTTTTGTTTTCAGAAAACACCGTAGTTCAAAACTATCTGCAATGGTTAGAGACTGCTACTCCAAGTGATTCCTTCGAGACTATCAAACTCCGTTGGGAGGAGACATCAAGGGACAGACTCCAATGTTTGCAGGCGGGCAATGAGAAATTTCAATCAATCATCCAGTACTTCAACACATATCGTATTCTGCGGGATCCTGAAAGAGGACCTGTGTTGGTAAGTTATTTCTTTTTTGATTTTTGATATTATATGAAATTACATTTTTACAATAAGTCCTTAATATTAACTTGAATACTGAATAGATAATTATTATTTACTGACATACGAGTAACATGCCCTAAACAACCCACACTAAGAAAATCGGTGATTTTCTTGTTATGTGGGATAGTACTATTTTTCTCACTTTATTTTACTTTCAATTCTATTTCTCTCTCTCTCTATCTCTCTCTCTCTCTCTATCCCTCTCTCTCTATCTCTCTCTCTCTCTCTCTATCTCTCTCTCTCTCTCTCTATCTCTCTCTCTCTCTCTCTTTCTTTCGTTTATTTTTATTTTTCTATTCATTTTTTATTTATTTCGATCTCACTTTCTTTTCTCATTCTTTATCTCTTTTTCTTTCTCTTGACTATCAATGATAGTTGATTATTTATCTCGTGTGTTCTTCTTTGTTCTAGATAAACATGGACTTTGACATATTGCATCCTGGAAGAACAACGTGCTTGATTGAAGGCCTTCTCCATCACAGGGAGAAGATCATCACCCTAGCAAAAGCCGTGAAAGAGAGGGCCTCTCGGAAAGATCTTGTATCCAGTGATCTCGTCAGTTTCCTAGAAGAGTTGTCACCCAACGCTAACATGGACGTTCGGACTGCGCAGTGCCTGCTATTGCTGCCCTACCTCACATCAGTTCCTGCCACAAAAAAGGTGAAGAGTTACTCTTGGAAACCATCAAGGTCTGAAGTTTGCGAGGGATTCATAATGCATGTGTCCAGTCCTTCTAACATAGAAACCTGCAGGGTGAGTCGGATTGAAAAATTGACTAAAATGTACAGACCCACTTTACCCTATGTCATGTATGTAGGTGATTTTAAAAATCCAACCAATGTTTATTGTGTTGTAGATGACATTCTACAACCTCAAAATTCAATTGTAGCAGCTGTAGATCTTTGTTTCAAGATTTTCTTTGTAACGCATTGTAATTACCCAGAAGAGAGTCAACATCTGTGGCTTACACTGCAGCTAGGTTTCTACGAAATATCCACCAAGTATGATAAGATTCATGCACCGACTACTAAACTTTTAGCTGACCTTGCATTGATGCCTAAAGCAAATAGAGCAGCCAGGGCATCTAGGTAGGTAATTTGTCTGCTCAAAGTAGGGGAATGTGGGGACTAAAGGAGGTTAAGTTTAATTAAATTTCAGACCATCAAAGTCTCGGTTTTACAATCCTCTTTTTGAGCTGTTAAACTTGCTCTATTTTCTGCTCTCTTCCTCCAATATTTGAAAACATTTTCTTTTTGTCTTTTCCATTTTGCCCCACCTTCCCCTACATGTGTCAGCCCCCTACACAGAATTTTTTTTAATATATTTGTTTTAGTTTAGTTTACTTGTAGGTACAAATTTTGAGCTCCTTTATCGTATTTTTGTTGTTTTAATCTATTTCAATTTGCTTACTATAATTGTTTACTATGTTCACTTGCGAGGACTGTCAAAAATTGTTCCAAACTATTTTTTCATATTGTAAGCACATTAAGGACTCATGTCCTGTACGTGCTAGAAATGGTAATTCCTCCCGATTCACATGTGGAGCGCCTTCTTGTCGTCGACATTATTCAAATTTGCATGCACTACGCAAGCATTTGAAAACATTACATCATGATTGTGAACCATCTGAGCTTAATGATTCTTTCATACGAGATGATAATCCACTTGCTAGTACTATTTCCATGGAAATTGATGTGTCTCGTGAAATAGCGAACACAGCAAGCTCGGTGAAAGATTCTTTGCGAAAGTTAGTCACTTCTCTATATGCAAATCCAGGCATTCCAAGAAGTACCATTCAAAATTCTGTAATTAACATTGAAGAATTTTTGACATCCTATAATAATCATTTAACCAGGGTTATTGATTTGATAGATAAATCAGGGTTCCCTAAGAGTTATTATCACTTGTATTTAAGAGACTTGTTCGTAGCATCTGAAAACGAAATGTCTGATCTGAATTCAGACCATAAAAGAATTCTGAGTTTCCAGATTTTGGGAACGTTAATTTTACCCGTTGAAATTACAATAGGGTCTCGTTTAGATATGGTTAGAAGAGGTTTGTCTCATTCTCCTTGTACTCTTCAGTTGATACCAGTTGAGTTGGTTTTGGGAAAAATTTTATCCCTTGATCACATTTTCAAGGGCATTTCTGACTATTTCAGAATGGTTAACAATTCATCTGAATTAATGAGTAACATTGTTCAAGGAAATGCTTGGCAAAGAAGAAATTTTGTTCAATCAGAAAATGAAATGCATCTCCCACTAATTTTATACTTTGATGATTTCGAAGTAAATAATCCCTTAGGTAGCCATGCAGGAATTCAAAAACTGGGTGGGGTTTATTTGTCTCTTCCATTTCTCCCACCATATTGGTTTTCTCAGTTGAACAACATTATTATGTTGTCGATGTTCCATGCGTCTGATAGACGTACCTTTGGGAACAAGGCTATTTTTAGCCCGATTATCCAGAAACTAAATTTTCTAAGTAGTAACGGTATATCTGTTCACAATAGATACTTCCAGGGCACTGTAAAATTCCATGTCGTTAGTATCACTGGTGATAATTTGGGCTTAAACGGTATTTTGGGTTTCGTTGAGAGTTTCATAGGTAATTATTGTTGTAGAATTTGTTCTGTTGACAAGAGTGCACTTGCAACCATGCATACTTTAGATACTACTCTATTGCGAGACATGGAATCTTATAACAGAGATCTGGAAGTAAACGATCCTTCAAAAACAGGAATAAAAGAAAAGTGTGTTTGGTTAGAGTTAGATGGGTTTTCTCTCTTTGACAATGTTGCTGTTGATATTCTTCATGATTATTTAGAAGGTTGTTGTCGTTATGTCTTATCTTACGTTGTAAATTATGTAATTAAAGAAAAAAAATTTGTGACTATTGAACTCTTACAAAGAAAAATTTTTTTCTTCGATTTCGGTCCGGATAGCCGAAATAAACCTTCAAATATTTTATTTGATGATGGATCTGCCACAATCAAACTGAAATGCTCAGGATCTGAAATGATGGTTTTTGTCAAATATTTTGGTCTTATTATTGGGTATTACGTTCCTGAAGACGACAGGGTCTGGGACCTTTATGTCTTGTTGAGGAAACTATTAGATAAATTAATGGTACGTTCCTTTTCAAAGGATGAAATAGCTCCTCTTAGACATTTAATTGAACTATTTTTGTGGACTTTTAGTGATGTTGTAAAAGAGAACCTGAAGCCTAAGTTTCATTTCCTTCTACATTATCCAGATATGTTTCTCAAATTTGGTCCATTAGTTTCTTTGTCCACCATGAGATTTGAAGCTAAGCATAGAGTATCAAAAATAGCTGCTCGTGCGGCTTGTACTAGAGTTAACATTTGCAAAACAGTTGCAACGCGAAACCAATTGACATTACATCATTACTTATCATCAACTTCAAAGGTAGAGGGGATAGTTTTTGGTAGGAAATCGAGCATTTTCACAGAGCATTCAGAGTTTTTGAAATCCAAATTCAATGTTAGTTCCCCAGATTTGTTCGTTTCCATTACATGGTTGGAAACGAAAAATTGTAAAATAGAAAAATCTAGCATTCTAATGAAAGATCTTTGTATGGACACTATGCTTCCAATTTTTGTTCAAGTAGAAGACATTTTTGTTTGTAACGGACAAGTTTTTTTCATTTGTTCTAAATTACAATGTCAATACTTTATTGACCACTTTCAAGCATACAAAGTAGTACAACAGACCGAAGAGAAAGAGTACTTGTCTCTGGAAAACCTATTTTCTCCCATTCCACATACGCTTTCCATTCAACCCAACTTCACTTTTTATGTTACTTTAAGATGCAACATAGAATAGGTAGGCATAACTGTAAACTTTATAAATGATATAACTGTTAACTGTCTGGTGATCTAAGAGCTATACAGGTTCATCTGTACAGAGTATACGTAATAAAGGTATACTAATATACCTGAAAGACACCTGACTGTTTCTATTACCCCATTTTACCGCTCCCTGATAATGTAACATATAAGTTGTATTTTTTCTTAACTGTATATATAGTGTAATATCTGCAAATAAAAAGTTGTTGATGTGTAATTTCTGTAAATTTAAAAATTGTTAATGTGTAATTTCTGTAAACTTAAAGTGTAATTTCTGTAAATAAAGAGTGTAATGTGTTGTACATTATATTTACTTGAATAATTGAATTCTTCTTCATTTTCCACACATAGGGCAATACATATATCCTATGACTTTGTATGACTAGGAATATGCATGTAGATGACTTCCGTCCGAGTGCAAAATATTTATGCACTTAGTCGGAGGCTATCCTGCAAATTTCTGTACATTCAAATACATAGGTATATGTATAGCTGTATGCAAAAGTATGCATACAGCTATACGTATCATACGTATAGCTGTATGCATACTTTTGCATACTGCTATGAGAACGTTCGCATATTGAATATGCGAACGTTGGCATAGTGACTATGCCAACGTTAGCATAGTCACTATGCCAAGGGTCGCATAGTGACCATACCAACGTTCGTATATTGTTATGCCTACTTTGCATAATAGTTAGCATAACACTATGCCAACGTTAGCATGCGGTTTTTAACAGTATGCCTACTTCGCATAACAGTTAGCATAACACTATGCCAACGTTAGCATGCGGTTTTTAACAGTATGCCTACTTCGCATAACAGTTAGCATAACACTATGCCAACGTTAGCATGCGGTTTTTAACAGTATGCCTACTTCGCATAACAGTTAGCATAACACTATGCTTACTTCGTATACTGGTATGAAAATGACACAGCAAGTATGCATAATCTTTATGATAGGCGAATTACTTTATGCTAAGATACGTATAATGTTATGTTAAACAAATGAAATTCAGAGCATAGACTATGCAAGTTAAACATGTTATTATGCTATCAATGAATTGAATTGAATTGAACAATAGCATAACTTTATACATCCGTTGGCATAAAAGTAATGACGTCACAACTATGACGTCACGACTTTTGACAAATTTCGTTAGCATAAACTATGCTAACCACTTTATGCTAAAGTCGAAAATATCGCGTATGCTAACTTTGTAAGGGTCCCCCGTATGTTTAATTAATCACAATACTATGTTAAATTTCGCAGTTGGTTTTTCACCGTGCAGTTGCGGAATTATAGGCAAAAATAAGATATTAGGATATTAAAAGATATGGAAAAAGTCCTATAATACTGCGTTAACCACTAAAAAGTGTGATATAATAACACAAAGAAACACATTATTATTATTACAGTTAAAAAAAAAAATTGTCGTATAAAAACACAACGAAACACATCATTATTATCTAACCTGGTTGTAGGGTTTTCAGTGAAACCCTTACAATTAACACTGCGACCTAATTAGATCTATTGTGACCTTTTTAATCACATTATCATTAAATTCTGAATTTTCTCTGTGTACACATTTATGTATTTTGTTAACTTACCTTACCAATTGGCAATACAGCCCGGGGTGGGCCTTGGCCTCCTCAACAACTCAACAATAAAAGTAATAACAAATAAGGGTTGGGTGAAAGAGATTGCCTAAGGCAATAGCCCCGCCCTTTAGTTAAGACATACGTATAATTATATTTATTTATTTTTTTCTTCTATTATATCGTATTTTAATTTGTAATTATTTGTAATGTATATTTATAGTATGTCCTATCAATAAAGTGTAAATAAATAAATAAATAAAAATAAATAAACAATTCGCCTCCATGCGGATCTGTCCTTCGCTGTCGTGCCCCCACCAGTCCCCCCCATTACTCACAAATCCTCCAGAAACCGATCCCCCCATAGTAATAATAATAATGATAATAACACTCGTGGAAAGTAACCACCAGGCGAGGTTAACCCTCAGAGTCTTATTATTATGTGGTCACAAATTCAAATAAATGCGGAAAAATTCATGCACTGGTTGGGATTCGAACCAACGGATCCCTACGCTACCTGGGTTACAAGACTAGCATTTCAACCACATATCTACCAGTAATATCACTTTTTAGTGGAAGGTAACCACCACGCGAGGTTAACCCTCAGAGTCTTATTAATCTTATGATTATGTGGTCACAAATTCAAATAAATGCGGAAAAATTCATGCACTGGGTGGGATTCGAACCAACGGATTGGGGATCCGACAAGACTAGCGCTTTAACCAGTTGACCACCTCCCTTAGTGGAGGCTTTTGGATTAAACTTAATTCCAAAATCCTCCACTGACTACCATTCAAAATTCATTTGTACCTACTTTAGGACTTGCATTATCATTATTAGTAGGTATCATTACTATTATTATTATCATTTTATAAAGTAAATTTCACCAATCACCACTCCGCTCTTCCTCTTAGGATGATGAGAGGAAGTGAGAGGTTCTCCCATACCGTCTAGGTGCCAGTGGAAATAGCACATGGGGGTGCGTTGGAACAGCACAGTTTTCTCTCTATAAACAAAGCACTACAAAGCAGGTATGGTTTACTCCACAGGAGACGTGGGTTAGAATGCCGATGGGATTGGTATATTTTGCGCTATGTACTTTGGATGTCGGGGCCTACCCTAGCGTCCCTAGCCTCGTGAGGACAATTGGGTTTGTTGTAAAGTGAACAACGATCAGTGGCGGCATCACGAGATTAATTTTTAGAACATGATGATTGGTTGGTGATATGATGCATTAGCATTACAAAAAATTGTGATATAGTAACAACAACACCTAGCTATTTATCTCTCTATTATCTTTTCTAAAGCTGATATGAAAAACAAAAATTAAGAAAAGTTATCATATTTGTGTTAATCACTTTCGTGATACCACAATTATTCTAACTCACTTTACGCTGAAATCTACGCTGAAACCGGTACTTGAACTTCCGACCTCCAGGTTACAAGTCCGCCGCCTTATCGATCAAGCTTCTAAAGCTGATATGAATGTCATTTGAGATTCTATATTCTAGAGCGCGCGATTGGATCAGTGGTTAAGCACTCGCTTGCCATGCGAAAGGTCCCGGGTTCGATCCCCGTGCCGATAAAAATTGTATTCCTTATTCGTAGTATACATGCGCATTTACTACATAATAAGAAGACTCTGAGGGTTAGCTCAGAGAAAATGCTTTGAGCATTAATCTCGCCTGGTGGTTACCTTCCACTAAGAGATTGGCAGGGACTATAACTCCGCCCTTTAGATAAAGGACATCTCCTACTTTTATATGTTGTTTATCTTTTCTTTTTTCTAACTTTTGTATCCTAATTTTATAATAATTTGTTGGTACATATTATATCCAAGTAACTAAGAGTTACATCATCATCATAGGTCATAGGGTGGCGTCATCGTGAACGATGGTAGCCACACTGTGGAGGAATGACTCAGCACTTCTACCACTGTCTTTACAAGGAGGCTAATAATTGACAAGGGCCCCCAGAACCAAGCCAATGCTGGTCTACTCCCTGTTTATAGTACCCCAGCCAGACTGCTGGTCTACTCCCTGTTTATAGTCCCCCAGCCAGACTGCTGGTCTACTCCCTGTTTATAGTCCCCCAGCCAGACTGCTGGTCGACTCCCTGTTTATATTCCCCTAGCCAGACTGCTGGTCTACTCCCTGTTTATAGTCCCCCATGCAGCCAGACTGCTGGTCTACTCCCTGTAAATAGTCCCCCATTTCTGAGGAGGAAGCACCTACCACAATTTGGTCAAAGTGTACAGGAATGTCCCTCACCCGAGTGTTTTGTTATTAAATAATAAAAAGTTAATAATAATAAAATTATAAAAAAATAACATTAATAGTATTAAAAGAACAATAAAATAATAAAAAGTCCCCCCCCCCTTCCCCCAAAACCACTGTAACCAAGAACACACAACATTTATTGCATTTTTTCATTAAGTTTTATATTCATAAAAGAAATAGTTTTCATTCTAAAAAAAAAAACGATAAACACACTTTCCTGATTATTAGGATAGTGAAAGTTAAAAAATAGCAAAAGTTAATAATTAGGTGTAGGTATGTATGTCATTTTACAAAGTTATTTTCATTTAGAAAATAAAAATCAAGAAAAAAATAGGGAGGGCGTCGTCAAACATCGCTTTTAATTAATAACAACTTGGTCGTATCTCTGTTATATTAATAACAGAGATTGCTGTAGAATCTCTCAAAAAGCAGCTACTCAAATTAACCTCACCCAGCCTGAGCGGGGCCGGAAAAAGCCAGCATCAAACGAGTCGAGGGTTCGAATTTGAGTGGTCACGTTTTCAATTGTTTACCTGGCTGGACGTTGCTTAACTTCAGTGACGAAAACTGGTGTATTCAATGTCCCATCGATGCAGGCGAAAAAGGTTTTTCTGTAAATCAAGTCTTCACTCTCTCTGTCCCTCTGTCAGCTTCGATGGCGCGTTAAATGCACCGGTTCTCGTAAGATGACCGAAGTTAAGCAACGTACAACGAGGTGAAGACTTCGTGATGCTGGCCCAACCCAGGCTAGATGAGGGAAATTAAACAATCATTCCTCTCCTTTTTTTTTTTTTTTATTGCACTTTAACGACATAGTCGTCATTCGTGCCATTCCCCGTCATGTTTTATATTAGATGGTACATGTTGATTTTTTTAAGGTATTCAAAGAGAGACTGATTGCCCTCCTTATCATCTAGAAGTGATGGAGATACTGGTAAGGAGGAGCGAATCTGTCGATGACGGGGACAGGACATAATATGCCTAACAGAAAGGCGCTCACCACATTGGCAGATGGGAGGTTCAGATCTAGTGAACAGATATGTGTGTGTAACTCGGGTATGGCCAATTCTCATGCGAGTTAAAACCACTTCCCGAGTCCTGTTCTTCTGATTGGAGGTTTCCCACCTGTCAATGGTAGCCTTTATGGATTTCAATTTATTGGTCGCAGGTATGGAGTTCCACAGATTTTGCCAAGTTTTTTTGGTGATTCCTCTCCTTTTCTCTCTCTTCTAAATCTAATGTTTCCCAAAATCTCTAAATTTCTAATCTCTCTTTTTTTTCTCCTTCGCTTTCTGTGACTTTCTTTTATTCTCTCTCTTTCTCCTTCTCTCTCTCTTTCCTATCTCTCTTTTTATTTATTTAACTATCTCTTTTTCAGTTCTTTTTCTTTTTCCTCATCAAAATCTTTCTACATAATATTTCTTTCTCTCTTTTTCTCTCGCTTTCTCTTTTTCTCTCTCTCGCCTTTTTATTTCTTGAGATTTTCAATGACATAATTCTGTTTGACTACCTCCCTCTCTATTGCTCCCTTTTTTATCAGTTTTTTCCATGAAAGTTAAACAAGTTTGACCTAAATTTTGATTAAAAGTTCTTACTGATAGGGAAAAGGAGTGAGAGTGAGAGAAAGAGAAAAGAAAGAAAGAGAGAGAAAAAGAGAGAGAGAGAAAGAGAAAAGAAAGAGAGAGAAAAAGAGAGAGAGAGAAAAGAGAGAGAGAGAGAGAGAAAGAGAAAAGAAAAACAGAGATAGAGAAAAAGAGAGGGAGAGAAAGAAGACAGGGATGGAGAAGGTTGGGGAGAGAGGGGGAGATAAATTTGAGAGGGATGGAAAGGGTTGGAGAGAGAGAGAGAGAGAGAAAGAGAGAGAGAGAGAGAGATATAGAAGTCTATGAATACGAAATAATAATAAAAAACTGTAGCTTTTGCACAAGTGTTTCATTATGTCATCATGAACGAGTGCATCTCTTGTTCTTATTTCTTTCCATTAAATATTTTTAAAAGGACGGAAAAAAAATCTCGATCAAAAATGTGTTTTTTTCCATGCTTACTCACTTAAAGGGATATTAAAAGCACTGAATTCTACACCACGAGTGACTTTGTAAATTTTGGGAAATTTCCATAGAAGGTCTCAAGCTCAATTACCCTTCTCCTCACAAGCATCTTTTATTAGAAGGTTTAAAAGTCAGCCACATTCCCAATTATCTTCCGCTGACATCTAGTGATGTTTTTGTTTCCATTACAACACGAGAAAATTGGGAAGATGGTTGACCTTGGTATCCGCAGGAGTATCTTAAATTCAAAGTTGTCAAGGTCAAGCACCCTCCCAATTCTTTACAGCTGCCAATAATTTGTTCTAGTGATGTGCCGCCAAGAAAGCTGTTCAATTACAACACGAGAGAATTAGGAAGATGGTTGACCTTGATATGAGGACGGCATCTTAAATTCGTCAAGGTCAACCAACCTCCCAATTCTCTCCAGTTCTGGTCTTGTACTGTGCCGGTATGGAAGTGGTTCAACTACAGCACGAGAGAATTAGGAAGATTGTTGACCTTGATATGCGCAGAACCAACTTAACTTAGGTATTTAGGAGTTCTCAAGGTCACACAATACTCACTGTCTTCAACTGTCGTCTTGTACGGAGCCCTTAGGTAGGTGGTTCAAGTATAGCTCGAGAGAATTAGCAGGATCTT
Organism: Bactericera cockerelli; assembly: GCA_024516035.1. Lineage (NCBI taxonomy): Eukaryota > Metazoa > Arthropoda > Insecta > Hemiptera > Triozidae > Bactericera > Bactericera cockerelli. The sequence continues at coordinate 2,787,666 of CM044966.1, read as the reverse complement.
GAAATGTGCCGGAACATCTTGAAGCAGATTTTTTTTAAGATCAATCACCTTCCGAATTCTTTCAAGCATCATAAATTGAAAAAAAGATGACTGGAATTTGATTGTGTTTGTAATGAAAGTTTGGAGATCAAAAAATTCAAATTCAAGTAAATCTTTCTTGTGAGCTTCCGGTGAATAAGAGGCAGAACCTCAGTTACGAATGACCAGGGGGCAAATTATGAAACAGGATTAGATTCAATGTTAGTGGACACTCTCCTTAAACACGCTCTCTAGTGGGAATTTCAAACAGTATCAGTAAAGGACGTAATAATTAAGGGATACAATTTCATTAAAATCGCCTATGCTCTCTATTATTCTCTTGGAATAAAAAAAAAACAAAGATGCATATATTATGTGAACTATCAAATAAAATTAATATATTTATGGATGGTAAAAAAAATACACTGTCCATTAAGATTGTATGTGATTATCTGTCTCCATCCTTTTATTCCTATGACAGAAGAAAAGATAAAGAAATAGTAGAAGAACTAGAAAAAGAGCTGCTAAAGCGCCATTTCAACCAATCACAGTGCACTAATTTCCCACTAGAGGGCGTGTTAAGAGATAGTGTCCACTAATATTAAATCTGAGCCTGCTTCATAATCCGGCCCCTTAATGTTAAAGAGACGCTAAATAACAAGAAAGTAAAAGTTGTGTGATGTTCCCATCTTCAAACTGTTTGTCTTGAATTTCCCGTTATAGCAGCTTTTTTTCTAGTTCTTCTCCTTTTTTTCTTCTTCTCCTTCGATTTCTTTTTCTTTTTCTTCTGTCATAGTAATAACAGGATGGAGACAGCTATGATTTTTCCATCACTTTTTCTGAATAAAATCACATACTGGGTCAGAAGAACACGCCCTCCCATTTTAAGTGCATGGTGCCGTCATGGGGGTGGTTCAAAGTAATTGTCCTTCATACAGTTCTGTCGACGAAGTTGTTCATATCAATTTTTTGAAGGACATATGTTCAATTGTTCATAACAATATTTTTGAAGGACATGTGTTCATATCAATTTTTTTGAAGGACATGCGTTCATATCAATTTTTTTGAAGGACATGGTGTCATCAAAAAGCTGAGTCTCAGGTCTCAGAGCTAAATTATGAAAAAGGATCAGGGGATATTAAATTAGAATTAATATCCCCTATCATGCTCTAGAGTAGGAATTTCAACCATTCATAGCGCACTATACTCAGCTGATAGCCTGAGTCAGATGATAGTGTCCACCTAGATTAAATCTAATCCATGCAATTGATTAGATTGACCTTCGTGACAAAAATGATAAAAAAAGGTATGAAATCGCAATTAATGAATTGAGTGATATCTCAATCACTCAACTGGCCTTGTAAAAATTTACCCGGACATGGGAATGGAACCACCGGCCTTCACGTTGCAAGTCCGCGGACTAATTGATCGATCTACTAATATCGGTGTCAATAAATATCATTAAAAAAACCTTGAAAAAACATTAATATTTATTTACATTTATTATTCAAAATCCCTGGCGAGATAGTTTACAACAGTTTACTTACATATAGTTAAACTAACTTAAAAGTAGGTTAAATATTAATAAAAAGGATTTGTTAATAATTTTTTTACAAAGATGTATGAATTATGTAAATAAACTAAACTAACTTAAAAAAAAAAACTGTACTAAAAAATGGAAAAGGGAATAAAGTTGTCGGTTTGAAAAAGAGAAAAAATAAGAGTAATTCTTTTAATTGGTGTCAAAAAAATTAGGGTAAACTTTGATTGAGGTACCTAATATAAAACTAACATCAGTTTTCCTCATTAAAAAAGTTAAACTGAAAATTAAAAATAAAAATCTAAAAGTAATTCCTCCTTTAATTGGTGTCCAAAAGAACAAGGTGAGGTTGATGCTTCGAGCATTTTCTACCACCTAACCCTAATTAAGTGAACTCTAATTAAGAATAATAAAACTAACATTAGTTCTCCTAACTTGCAAAAAGAAAATATGCTAGAGAAAATATTTTCAATGAATTTTTGAAGAACTTTTTATCATGCAAGATGTTCTTTATTTATAATAATACCTAATTGTTATTATTTTTATAAAATTTCCTGTATCTTATACTTACCGTGCCGTCACCGAAGTAGTTCATTGCTTTGCGAAGGATATGAACTACTTCGTTGACGGCACAGTATGTATGAGAACTAAAGTTAACTATGTTTATTATACTAGTATTATGAACGAGGGTAACTCGTGTACGTTTCAAGAATGCACAGTAAACAAGCTTCGTGTACCCTTTAAAATGCTGGAATGACCATTGTAAAGATTTGTTTCAGTGATTTACACATAAGTACATAACATTTTATTCTGCTGACATAACTAGCACCATTTCATTTAGTAGTTTCTGTAAAGTGCCCCTCTCATGTGTATGCTCAATGGTGTCAATAATAAACATAATAATAACAAAAAAACCATGGTAATAATAACAAAATTGCTCAATGGTGTTCAGAAAAGATATAGATGTTTGCTCACCGAACTGAATGAGGTTAAAAATTCCAGGGTCGTCGGATAGATAGAACATTTCTGTTTTTTTTTTTTTTTTTCTTTCTTTCTTTTTTGTGGTTCAAAGTCGCGTCGGTTTCAACTGCATGCTCATACCACAAAGGAGGTTTTACCCTCCATTCGTTCATTTGCGGCCCAAACCCACGACTTACAACCGCACTGGAACACGACCCTGATAACACTCAGTGTACTCAATGACCATTGATGAAATTTATGGATAGCGAGATATCTGTATATATATATAAAAAAAAACTAAGTATAGAACTATTATTTCCTGTTACTTGGATATAGCTACAAAAGACTCTGAGAGCACTTAAAGCTACTGACTCGAAAGCTATCGAACTGACTTCATTTCTTTGGGAGTTTCAATAAAGTCGTTCTAGTCTCATAGTACTATTATTGTAGGGTAGACCGGGGTCAGTCCGGGCACTTTTTACTTTACGATTTAAAAAAATATGGTTAAACATATTTGAAAATTATAAGTAAACACACACAGAAACCAAATACTCGACGCTACAATTCAGGCTAACAACTCACCTTGAATAAAAATTCAACTTGTGTTTACAGAAAATGTCAACTTAAAAAACAAAAATTGATAAAGATAATTATTGAGAACTGTAAACAAACACAGAAAGCACAAATTCGTGGCTAAAATGTAGGCTAACAACTCACCTTGACTAAAATTCAACTTGTGTTTAAACAAAATGTCAACGTGGATTTTTGTCCCGTATGACCCACTCACCCCCCGTCCGGACTAACCCCAGTTTCCCCTACATATTAAAATTGCCATCTAATAGTAATTTTTTTATTCGATAGTATAAAAATATTAAAAGTGCTATCTGTTGTTGAGTACAATAAAATATATAGAAAGCGGGAATGGTATAAATTATCCGGGGCGTCCTATATTTGAGCTGAAAAAAAGGTCAAACCTGATAAAGGGTCCGATATTTGGGCCAAGACTCGAGCTATACCACATAATTTACGGCTAGATGACCTTCCTAACGCCAACGATTCTATTTTTGATTTAACGTCCTGTATTAGGACGTGAGTTTTACCCTCCATTCGCTGGGATTCTTACCAGCTACCCATATTAACCTCACCCAGCCAGGGTAGGGCCGAAAATGCCAGCCTCGTCACATGTACGGAGAGAACAGAATTTTCTGAGAAAAATCTGCTACGACCGGGGATCGAACTCAGGATCTCTGAACTACGGGCAGTAGTCTCAACCGTTACGCCACGGAGGCTGGCATTTCCGGCCTCCTATACATATGTGCGCAATACATAAATATAGGAGACAAATTTTTCATTTGGCCCTAAAGAGCATCAACCCTTTTAACCTCTTGGTCCCCTTCCAAGAAAAGCCACCTCAATGCGGAGTTAGTTTATCCATCAAATGAGATTAAATTGTCTAGATAAAAAATAATAATACGAAACACAGACCGCTCATCAGTAATTGCATGTTGTAGCCGAAAATATAGCGATAAAAAAAAAGCGCACATGTGTTGATATAAATGTAGATTAGATTTTTTAACAAATATTAATCGTGTTAGGTTAGGTTAGGAAACTACGATAATAACAAGAAGTTGAAAATAATTACCTCACATACAGGGTGGATCATTAAATTATGCAAGGATTGGTAATTTTTTGTTGTGTCATATTGGGAATGGGTACAGGACCAAATGCCACTGGTGACTCAAAGGTAACATTCAGCTAAGAATCAATATCAAATTCGTAATCAGCATCTCAAAATCATTGGATTTGATGAGTCACAACCCCCATCTACGATAAATAATAGAAAAAAAGTTAGTCATAGCCGGTCCCCCTCAAAATAAGGGTAAGTTGGGGCCGAAGTCCAAAAAGTTCGAGATATCAAAAAAATGATCAGAGTAGCCTCCATTATTATTTTAATCTCAGAAAAAAATGTTCTCTAATTATTTTTGTATATTTAACTAATCCAGAGGATCTTTTGCGGCCTCTTTTTGCAGCCCTTCGGACGCGGCCGCAGAGTGCGGCCGTTTTCCACCAAATATTTTGTGGTTTGTGTGGTAGGTATATCAGATGTACTTTCCGACCAAATTTCAAGTCTTTAGCTCTTACCGTTCTCGACATATCTTGTTCACAGACGGACAGACACACAGATGGACGAACGCACGGAACAATGGCAGAAAACAACTTTCTTGTTATCCTGAGGCTATGATTCGTCCAGAAATGTGATAAAGTGGGTAGGTCAAATTTTCGACGAATACAATACTTTCCTTATAATAGGATAAGGAAAGTAAAAATACAAAAAAACTAACAGGTTCATTTGGGATATCAAAAAAAAAAAAAAAAATTATCGAAGTAAACCCATGGGTATTGTTTTTATTTTTTTTTTTCTTCTTCTTCTTCTTCTTCTTCTTCTTCTTCTTTCTTTATCTTATAATAAGGTACGTATCCGTCGAGATTTTTTTTTTTTTTTTTTTTGAACATCTTGTCTATTTTAAATAAAAATTTAGGGAAGTATGCAGAGTCTTCACTGTAGGGATGCCTGGGTCATTTGTCCCTTGAGCTGATTTTAATATGCAAAGACGTTTTTTTGAAGCGCCAATGCGCGTGCGCATTCAGATGTTTCTAAAATAAATAATTGTCAAGGTCGAATTTTTCCCTATGGCAAGCACATGACCTCCCTACAGTGAACCCTAGAGGGATAACAAAAACGTCTCTGCACTCCAGCCCTAGTGTTTTTTTTAAAAGAGGTTTCAGAAAATAACAAATGTAAATCGTCCTTCGCCCCCACTCTAGCCTCAAAATGGATAGGGTACGTTTACACTAGGTTCATTAGTCCAACAGAACTGGCTCGGTATAATGACCGCCGATTTGGCATAGATCATTACCATCTGGGTAGGGCGAAAAGACCAAACATTGGACACACGTTACTAAAAGTTCTCTTATAACTGTTATATGGGCTGAATCATGAAGCTGAAGGAAATATCAATATTTTTGCAGGTTTCATTTTGGGACCAGTGTCTCTAATATGATTTTATCATACCATTCGAGAAGAATTTGAAACACGAACTTTTTTCGTGAAAAGTGATGTTCGGCCACTTGAACCAATATTTCTTTATTACCGATTCCGATAAATATCCACTTTTTGCGGGTCCCATATTAGGCGCAGCGTTCCTTTTATAATTTTATCATAACATTCGAAAAGAATTCACAATACGAAGTTTTTTTCGAGTCAAGGTGAATTTCGTCCATTAGAACCAATATTAAACATTAATCTTGATTTTTTCCGATAATTTTCCGGGTCACATATTAGACGTCTCTATTGTAATTTTATCATTCGAAAACAATCAGTATCAGTATAAACAGAAAAGTCAGAAGTTTTACTAGATGTACATGAATATCAGAACATACCTGGACAGCTGTTTCGAGCTTATTTGCTCTCGTTAGCAGGTAATAGTTCCGAAAATCTATGTCATCAACTAACCTCTCTATTTTAATCAGTAATAATCACAACATGGATTTTTTTTTGGGCAAGGTTAGAAGTTCGTCCACCAGAGCATTTTTTTTTTTTTTTTTTTATCGTATGGCTTTATTACAGATCAGAAAGTGAGAAGACATAATATGTAATAAACTTGATCAGGAAATCTGATGGCAGTGATTGTCTGATCTCCAAAATGGTCAGTACTTTAGCCGCATGTCAATGCGTTGCCCAGGGTGAACCACGAGGAGGCGTACTAACATTTCACCCCCCACCAGAGCAAATATTATATCATAAATCCGGAATTTCTCTATTTTCTTTCCGGGTCCCATATTGGGCGTACCGTCCCTATTATGATTTTATCACACCACTCAAGAAGTATTTTTTTTTTTTTTTTGTGTTTTTTTCTCTCACAAGGTGAAGGCCGGGCAACTGAACCAATAGTTTAAAATTCATCCGCAATTATTTCGTCTTTACTTCCCTAATTTGTGAGGAGCAAACAAGAAAAATCGAAGCCAAAAAATGATATTATTTTTTAAGAATCCTACAATTTTGAATTGAAATTTTTATGCTTAAAATTTTAAAATTCAAGCAGGACTTTATGCAACATACTGGTGTGTGCCTGGCTAGTTATTTTTAGATATACTATTTAAATTTAATATTTTTTTTTTTAATTCCTGGCTGGGGGACTATAAACAGGGAGTAGACCAGCAGTTTTGTCTGGGGAACAATAAACAAGGAGTAGACCAGCAGTCTGGCTGGGGGAATATAAACAGGGAGTAGACCAGCAGTTTGGCTGGGGGACTATAAACAGGAAGTAGACCAGCAGTCTGGCTGGGGGACTATAAACAGGGAGTAGACCAGCATTGGCTTGGTTCTGAGGTTCTTGTTAATTACTAGCCTCCTTGTAAAGACAGTGGCAAAAATTGTCAAACTGTCATTCCACCACTGTCTGGCTAGCATCTTTCACGGAGACACCATCCTATGATGATTAATAATTTCGGCTTGGGCTAACTCATTAATCCTATTTCGGGCAGTATTTAAATAAGGTGATTTTATTCTCTCAAGATAATAATTAATTCCGTGTCCGTGAGATAGGTATTGAAACCTAAAACACGGTGGTGAGAGGATTATATGGACACCCAGATCCAATGTCTAGGCTCCTTTCATGTCCCTCGATTCTATTTGGTTTGAACGTCCTGACTTGAGGTAGACAGGACGGAGGTTTTACCCTCCATTCGCTGGGAATTGTACCAGCTACCCACAATAACCTCACCCAGCCTGGGTAGGGCCGGCATCGCCAGCCTCACAGGTTCGGAGGGAACAGAATTTTCTGTGCGAAAAGTCTGCTCCAACCGGGAATCGAACTCAGGATCTCTGGACTACGGGCAGTAGTCACAACCGTTACGCCACAGAGGCTGGATTCTCTCAAGATGAAGACCATGAAGAAGTAATGTGTCACGCGTCTGGGGCATAATATTTCGCCTTGGGGAACTCGCATTTAAATTTGGAATAAATTCCCCCATTAAAAAATTTCTGAGTATATTTTTAAAATCTCCCTCGTAGCCTCTTCATGGTGTTCAGGGGTTTGAATTTTGGCGCCATGGTCTACCAGTTCAGACATGTAGAATTAAGAAGTGTGGAAACCACCCCCCGCCGGTCTACATCGTGGCGTCCTCAGCGCTAGTATCGCAAAGGAGTCTCCTCTCCTCGTATTTCACAAAATTTCTTACCGTATCAAATGTAAACATTAACATACATTAATTTATCAAATGTAAACATAAACATAAATAGACCACGAGAAATATTCTACTTCTTTGCGATGGTGTCTCGCTATGTGGCGTTTCTATGCAACTGGGGTTCGTTTCCTCACTTTTAAATCTACACGTTATGGTTCAGGGTTCGAGTAAGTAGTGTCCTGGGCCCTGTTCCTGAAAGCGCGGAGTGGCTCCGCACTCCGCGCTCCTCACTCCGAAATTTCAATTTCTGTTCCTGAAACACTTTTTCAAAGTTTTTTTGCAGAGTGCTTTGGGCAGTTGTGATGCGGAGTAATTTTCGTGTTTCTGTTCCACCTGCAATTTATTTTATGAATAATTCATTTATTTACACTTTCTTAATTGGACAAGTTTTATATGTATAACACAGATAATTCCATATTAATATACAAAATAAGAGAAGAAAAAAGAAAAGAAAAAAAAATATATACATCATTATTATATGTCCTAACTAAAGGGCGGGGTTATTGCCTTTAACCGCGCCATATAATAATATTTATAAGAATGTAGCAATAGATTACTGTCAATATCAATAAGCGCACGGATAGCTCAGTGGTTAAGCAATCGCTTGCCATGCAGAAGGTCCCGGGTTCGAAACATGGTTTCTATTAAAAACTTGATTACAGTTTATTATTCGTGTTCACGCAGCACCTAAATGGGAACTATTGTGTCACTTCTCGCCCATCAGGGGGGAGGCACACTACGGGATGGGCAGGCTACACCACAGACCACAAGCGTCTACAGTAGCTCCTGTTTCATGGCTACGAAATAAAAAAGCCTGTGAAACACTCATCTTATATAAAAAAATACATCTGTAAGCTTCTTGGAAGCACAGAGTAGCAATCAGAACACTATGAGTCATCTGTCGGTCAGACACTGGCTTGGGCAAGGTTGGGATAAAGGGGTTCCATTGACCTTTGCTAGTCAAATCAATGCTTCAGATTTTTTGTTTTTGATAAAAATATGTTTTTTTTTTTATTATTATTTTTTTTTTACAGAAGAGGATAATTTGCATGTAACACCAGCGTAGCTTACCTGTGAGCCGACGAGAAGGTTTTTTACCGTCTAAAAACCTCTTCTTGGTTGTGCTTTTATTATAAATATGTTGCCCTGGGACCGCCGTGTGGAATTACTTCAGGTAGATATGTTGATTATTGAGGAGAATTGCCATGAAGATTTATTTTTACCGACCTCAGTAGCTTAATAGATAAGGCGGCGGACTTGTGACCTGGAGGTTGGTGGTTCGAGTCCCAAGTTAAGTAAAGATTTAGCAGATTGAGTTTGAGTAGATGTGACATCACGGAATTGATTAACACAAATACGATATTTTTTTTTATTACTTTTTTATGATGCATTTTTTGATTTTTTCTCTTCAGATTAAAACAAATTACTATACCTGTTGAATTCGCTCCAGAGTGAATCTATTTACCCTAGTGAGCCAACTATACCACTTCACCCTAGTGAGACAACTATACACACAAGTCCAACTTACCCCACTTAACCCTAGTGAGACAACTATACACTCAAGTCCAACTTACCCCACTTCACTCTAGTGAGACAACTTTACACACAAGTCCAACTTAGCTCACTTCTCCCTAGTGAGACAACTATACACACAAGTCCAACTTACCCCACTTCTCCCTAGTGAGACAACTATACACACAAGTCCAACTTAGCTCACTTCACCCTAGTGAGACAACTATACACACAAGTCCAACTTACCCCACTTCACCCTAGTGAGACAACTATACACACAGGTCCAACTTACCCCACTTCACCCTAGTGAGACAACTATACACACAAGTCCAACTTACCCCACTTCACCCTAGTGAGACAACTATACACACAAGTCCAACTTACCCCACTTCACCCTAGTGAGACAACTATACACACAGGTCCAACTTACCCCACTTCACCCTAGTGAGACAACTATACACACAAGTCCAACTTACCCTACTTCACCCTACTGAGACAACTATACACACAAGTCCAACTTACCCCACTTCACCTTAGTGAGACAACTATACACACAGGTCCAACTTACCCCACACCCTAGTGAGCCAACTATACACACAAGTCCAACTTACCCCACTTCTCCCTAGTGAGCCAACTATACACACAAGTCCAACTTACCCCACTTCTCCCTAGTGAGACAACTATACACACAAGTCCAACTTACCCCACTTCACTTCACCCTAGTGAGACAACTATACACACAAGTCCAACTTACCCCACTTCACCCTAGTGAGCCAACTTTACACTCAAGTCCAACTTACCCCACCTCTCCCTAGTGAGACAACTATACACACAAGTCCAACTTACCCTACTTCACCCTACTGAGACAACTATACACACAAGTCCAACTTACCCCACTTCACTTCACCCTAGTGAGACAACTATACACACAAGTCCAACTTACCCCACTTCACCCTAGTGAGCCAACTTTACACTCAAGTCCAACTTACCCCACCTCTCCCTAGTGAGACAACTATACACACAAGTCCAACTTACCCTACTTCACCCTACTGAGACAACTATACACACAAGTCCAACTTACCCCACTTCACCTTAGTGAGACAACTATACACACAGGTCCAACTTACCCCACACCCTAGTGAGCCAACTATACACACAAGTCCAACTTACCCCACTTCTCCCTAGTGAGCCAACTATACACACAAGTCCAACTTACCCCACTTCACCCTAGTGAGCCAACTATACACACAAGTCCAACTTACCCCACTTCTCCCTATATACCTATAGATTTATCAGACTGCGGGATATCAAAGTTCCAATGAACCCTGGCACCCTCCTAATCAAGGCTTTAGAATTATTTTATTTTTTATATTTCTAAAGATTAATTTTTTTTTCAAGATTAGATATGACTTGAGTATGGTCAGGAAAATGAAGTGATTATGGAATTTTTTAGTATTCAATTTAAAAACTATACCTAGACAAAGTTTTGCGCAGCAAAATATCTATATCTAAAAAAAAAATATTTATTATTTTTTTTTTTAATTTTTTTAATGATCAATTTTTTTTCAAGATTAGATAAGACTTGAGAAAAGTCTGAAAAATTCAGAGAGTTTGGGATTTTTTGCTCTCTCTTAACTCACATAATTATAGGTAAGAGAAAAAGTTTAGCACAACAGAATATAAGTATTTACCTATTTTTTATTATTTAATTTTTTAATACATACATATTTCTTAATATGAATTATCTTTTTAGGATTAGGTATAACTAGAGTAAGGTCATCATCACTATTTTTTTGAAGATGAGTGTTTCACAGCCTTTTTTATTTCGTAGCTATAAAACAGAGCTATCGTAGTATGCGTATGCCTCCCCTATGATGGGCGAGAAGTGACACAATATTTCCTAATTAGGTGCTGGGTCAACACGAGGTAAAGAGATTGAGAAGGATGTTAAAGAGAGAAACAATAAAGTGTGTGTGTGAAAGAGAGAGAGATATATGTGGAGAGATATATATTTTTTGGGGGGTGGAGAAAGAGAGAGATAGAGAGAGAGACAGAGAGAGAGATAATTGTGGGAGACTGAGAGAGAAAGAAAGAGAGAGAGGTTTTTGATTGATTTGATTTGATTTTTTAATTTATTTTATTTTATAACAATTTTAAATTTACAAATATAACATCTCCTAAGTTAATATAAAAAAAACTTATGAGGAGTGAGAGAGAGAAAGAAAAATATAGGTAGAGAGTAGAGAGAGAGAAAAAATATAGGTACGGAGAGAGAGAAAGAGAGAGAGAGAGAGAGAGACAGAGAGAGAGAGAGAGATAATTTTCTCAAGAATTTTCAACTGAGCGGAAACACAGGCCAAGTATAAGGTGAAGGCAAAATTCCGCGGAATTTGAAGCCCGTAATTAATTATTCATCTTCGTTGAATATGGAAATAACAGGGTAGTTGAAAAGTCAAGGTAGTGTATTTCCGCTGTATCTTAGATAGAAATTGATAAAAGTTAGCGGGAAGTGGGCGAAAACAATAAAACAGAATACATATTATAAAATCTGTTTCGTGTTTATAGGCCGGTTGGCTGGCGCTACTTGACGAGCGCTCACCTCCCGGCGAGCTTGATTATAAAATGGTTCGTTTGCGTGTATGTATGTATGTTTAAAACGCTTTAACTCAAGAACCGCCTGCCTCCGTGGCGTAACGGTTGTGACTACTGCCCGTAGTCCAGAGGTCTCGAGTTCAACTCCCGGTTGGGGCAGACTTTTCGAAGAAAATTCTGTTCCTTCCAAATACGTGAGGCTGGTGAGGTTAATGTGGCCCTACTCAGGCTGGGTGAGGTTAATGTGGGTAGCTGGTACGACTGGAGGCTAATATAAACCCCGTCCTGACTATGTATCTAATATTCTCAATCAGGATGTTAAAAGCAAATAAAATCAACTGGTCACAATAGATCTATATATTTTTTTTTTTTAATTTAAATTTTTAATTTCCATTTATTTATTACAATTAAGTCTAGTATACTTTAATTACAGATTTTATAATGATTTAATGGTACCCTTTCTCAAAGTTAACTTAGGTCGCAGTGTTAGTAAGGGTTTCACTGAAAATCCTGCAATCACGTCAGATAATAATAACTCGAGAACCACAAGTCGAATGGAGCTGAAATGTTACCTACTTGATCACGAATGTTGAGTTTTTTATAAGCCCTTTCAAATCGCAGGATACTCACACAAGCCTGCTACCTAATTTAAGCTCACCCAGCCTGGGTTGGTCCGGAATGCCAGCATCACGAAGTCTTCACCTCACAGAGTCAAGTTATTTTTTGGGGCTGCTGCCACATAAACTGTGGGCTGAAATGGGATTTACAAAGCCGCTCTTTCAGTATGTAAAGTGTTTGAGCTTGTTAAAATGACAATCATTATAATTGTAAATAAATCATCATAGGGTGGCGTCATCGTGAACGATGGTAACGAGACAGTGGAGTTATGACTTAGCACTTCTACCACTGTCTTTACAAGGAGGCTAATAATTCAAAAGGGCCCCCAGAACCAATCCAATGCTGGTCTACTCCCTGTTTATAGTCCCCCCGCCAGACTGCTGGTCTATAGTTTATAGTCCCCCAGCCAGACTGTAAATAAAATATTTATTCATTATTAATTTACAAATTCATTAACCGACAGATAAAACACCTCCCGCATATCCGCTGTCCTCTTCAGTGTTCCCAACACACTCGCCGCATTTTCGACCTGAACAGCCTAACTTATTTTTTAGGTATGATTTTGCTCTCTTCTCTCCTGTCACACATGCTATCCGCTCACATGTATAGTTCCTACTCGCCTATGTATTTATGTATTTGTGTATAATTATACTAAATAAAAGCAGTTTACCTGCATATGTTCAAATTAAAAAAAAAGGTACCCACTCACTCGCAAGAGAAAAATTACAACAACTCCGGCACTGATTTTGAAATCAGCTGATGGTCCCTACTGGACGCAAATCTTTATTACATCGGGTTCCCTGTATGTTATATGATAATTATGATCTCAGTGGAAAAATATTAGAATTTAAAAAAAAACACTCTTTTTCGTTTTCGTTTGGGGTGCTGCAGTTCCGCAGCTCCTTAGCACCGGCCACGCACGCTCAGACCGTTCCTTAACTTCGGCACATGCGCATTACTCATTACTCATACTCAAAACAGACAGGTTGTTTCTCTTTGTACTTTTGAACCACCCAGTAGTTCTTGTGTTTCACCGCATCGGTAATAATCTTTTGTGGTCAAATTCTGGGCAAACATTGTTTCATGGGCTCATGGGAATTGCCAAGCTGTTCCTAAAGTTTGAGCATAATAATACTTTATTAACAAGTCTATGTTTGCTATGTTAGCTCATAAATAAATGTATGTACCATTCAAATAAATGAGAAAATATATAATAATAATTACACTGTCATGACAAGTGAAGGAAACAACACACACTCCTAGAAGCCAAATAGAAATGGCTTAGAATGGGTGCTCTGTACACAATTTTTTTTTTTTATTATTATTAAAAAAACTATCCAGAAGAGTGTGATCCTGCAAACTTTCCATCTTGTGCGGAAATTTTAAAACAATTAATTTTAACATATTATAGTTAAAGTTATAGTGAGAAAGACTTAAATATCTCCTTACAGAGAGATAACGTAAAAATATATTCTATTAAAAAATACTAAAAAATAAATTAAAAATACTTAAAAAGAAATGTAATTTACCTCGAAATAATATAATTATATCGCTTTAGTATTCTGCCCATTAGAACTAAGGGTATGAAACATTAGTATAAGTAGTGCTTTATATTTAGACCGTCAGCGCAAGACAGGTAGTCCCATTATGCCAACAGTTTAACAAAGCACCTCTTTATTTATTTGAAAATAGATACAATGTAAATAAAATAACAATTAGACTAATTCGAGGGTAAGGATGATAGAAAACACGATAAGAAATAATAGTACAAGACATAACATAAGAATAGTAGTAATAATAATGGTAGTGAGAGATAAAAAAAAAAACACAAAACAAAATCACATTCAATCACACATTCACACCAGGTACGGTAGTATAAGGGGGTCATTAAGGGAGGAGGAAGGATAATAAGGATTAGAGGGGTTTGCCCATCCCGTAGTATGCCCCCATTCCCGCCCGCGACTCTAAAGATTTAAATCCACTGATATCATATAACATAGAGGGAACCCGATGTATCAAGATTTGCGTCCAGTAGGGATCATCAGCTGATTTCAAAATCAGCTGAAGGTCCCTACTGGACGCAAATCAGCTGATATGAAATTTTAGCGGACCGGCGCGCACGTCTTGCAAAAAAGAAATTAAAGTGCTTTCATAGAAGAAAAATATTATTATTGAATGTTAAACCATCATTGAATTTGTGAATTTCAGATCTATGTATATAGAGGTGGTTACCTGTTTGAGAACCGCTGCACTGGAGAGGACTAGAATTTGCTGATATTACGATTCTCTCTGCTTAGAATTATCAGGTGATTCTTTCTGACTATTTCCTAGAATTACTCTCCCCCCTCCTTTCTTTCTCTCTCTCTCTCTCTCTGTCTCTCTCTTTTTCTCTCTCACTTCCTCTCTGTCTATCCTTCCTCCTCTCTCTCTCATTTTCTCTTTATCTCTCTCTCTCCCTCTCTCTCTCTAGTTCTCCCTCTCTTTCTCTCTCTCTCTCTATTTCTCCCTCTTTCCCTTTCCCTTTATCTCTCTCTTTCCCTCTCTCTCTCACTCCCTCTCTGTCTATCCTTCTTTCTCTCTCTATCTCTCTCTCCCTTCCTCCTCTCTCTCCCTCTCTCTCCCTTTATACATATATCTCTCTCTCTCTATCTCTTTGTCTCTCTCTACTTTCTCAATATTTTTTTTTAAGGCTTTAATGGCAGGATTCTCAAATTGCTTGAGCTCTTCCACCCAACCATTTGTTGCTGACTAGTAGTCAACAATATCTCTCTCTTTCTCTTTCTCTCTTCCTTGCTCTCTCCCTCTCACTCTTTATCAATATCTCTCTCACTCTCTTTTTCTCAATCTCGCCATAGCAATAATAATTTATTATAATTTGTCATACTTTCGACTCGAACAACCGACCTCCAGGTTACGACTCCGCCACCGTGACCTGGAGCAACTGGAGCTTTAGCTAGGTTGGAACAGATTAGATGTAAGAGAGAGAGAGAGAGAGAGAGAGAGAGAGAGAGAAAGAGAAAGAGAGAGAGAGAAAGAGAGAGAGAGAGAAAGAAAGAGAGAGAGAGAAAAACAAATTGATAATTTTATAAATTGTTTTATTAGTTTTTTTACATCATATAATTCCCCTTATAGTTATAGCTAACAGCCACTGCCGGATTACCCATATGGCGGATTTGGCAAATGCCAAGGGCCTCGCGCTTTAGGGGGCCCCGCGCTTGAGCAGCTTACACTAGATATTATGAGATTTTTTAAAAGCATACACTAGGTACTTTTGGATAAAGAGTAAGAAGAAGAAATAAAAGTGAAAAAAAACACACACTCACAGCAAAGTATATAAATTGAAAGAAAAGCGCGGGGCTCCCTATTATTATCTTTTTTTTGAATAAAGAATGATCAACCACATAGACATTAGCGGATAACCTACCAATATGTCGGATTTGGTAGATGCCAAGTGCCAAGTTCCCCGCGATTTTGGGGGCCCCGCATTTGGGGCAGCTTACATAAATTATAAGTGTTTTTGAATGACCTTTAACTCGGTTTTTCTGGATTTTAATATTAAATAAAATCACAGCCAGTTGAGCAAAATATTGAAAGAAAAACCACGGGGCCCCCCTTAAAATCGACCATATATATGAAAATAGGTAGATCTCTATACCTAGTGCCTGCGGCTCTTTAATATAATTAATCGTATTTGAAAAGAATAATATTGACAAAGGTAATATCTGCCATCAAACCCAGTGCCATCTGAGTGCTCAGCGATCGGCTTTATCGACATCTTAACCAATGATCTTCAATATAGTCGCCTGCGGCGCTTTTAATGAATTATTAAAGATATATTACTTCCGAGAAATTTCTAATATTAGAAATCGGAAGTATTGTGTTTTTGTATGTATTTTCCGAGTACTTTACCCCATAACTTTGCAAAAATTTCGCCTGCGGCGCAGTCAAATTTACTTATCTTGATGGTTTGGATTGTTTTTCAATTTATACACATCTTAGATAATGACATCTTTCTACACATATTCTTTTCATAATACATATTTAGATATTTCTACTATTATTCGGAAAAAATGTTGTCTTCGGTGTTATAAACGTCGTTTTGGATACTATTATGAATTGGTGCTCAGGACACTTGGCTTCGATTTCAAGGTTCTAAAAATAGTATTTTATCATAAACTCAGTACAATTTTGGGGCCCCGCGCGTTGAAATTGCCAAGGGCCCCGCGCAGCCTTAATCCGGCACTGCTAACAGCTAACCCATTATTCAAGAGAGACAGAGAGAGAAAAGGAAAGAGAGTGAAGCGAGAGAGAAAGACAAAAATAAAGAGAGAGAGAGAAAAAAAGAGAGAGAGAGAGGGATAAAGAGAAAGAGAGAGAGAGAGAGATATATAGAGGGAGAGAGAGATATATAGAGAGAGAGAGAAAAAGAGAGAGAGACAAGGAGCAAAGAGAGAGAAAGAGAGAAAAAGAAAAGAGAGAGAGATAAAGAGAGATAGAGAGAGAGCGATAGAGAGAGAAAGAGAAAAAGAGAGAGAGAGAGAGAGAGAGAGGTGAGTTTGCCTCTTTTTATCAATACTATTCGCGAACAAGTTAAGACTTGCAGAAAAAACAAACAACGTAACTATGTTAAACTAATTATTCTCTGCAATAATAATATACTGCTACTAACACTACTGCTTACAATAATAATAATAACAATATCGCTTTATTCATACTGCCCGATTAGGACTAGTGAGTTCCATTATTTCAGCAGTAAGCCCAAGATATAATTATTATGTGGTGAAAATCCCAAATGGGAGCATAACTTGTCATGTCCCGGCTGAGTTCGAACCCGCGACCTCTGGAAACTCTGGATTCACAGAGTGCCTTTACCACTGAGCTACCGGAACAGACTGATACCATTCACCTACCTAATATTGGAAATTTGGTAGATACTAATAAGTAATAAGCAACGTTCAGAAAGGTGAAGACTTTGTGTTGCTGGCATCCCGGCTCAATCCAGGCTGGGGGATGTTAATGTGGGTAGCAGATTTGTGAGCTTCCAGCGAATGAAGGGTAACCCTCGTCATGATATCACCATATAGTTGAAAGCGATTTAAAACGTCATATTAAGTAAGATGACGTCACATCAAGTCACGGCATGACCTTGAGTTATATGAATTTTCCTCAATGCTGACTCAACAAGTGGGAAAAAAACTGCCAATTATTGAACATATACCAGGCAATTCTGAGATTTTCTACCAAATCACTTGTATCTCTAAAACAGCTTAACCGATTTTATTCAAAGAAATTTTCAAAGAAAGAGCGCGCGATTAGCTCAGTGGTTAAGCACTCGCTTGCCATGCGGAAGGTCCCGGGTTCGAACCCCCGCGCCGACAAAAATTTGTATTCTTAATTTGGTTACAGTTGTTTGTAAGGGATACCTTCCGGTGCGCTCGTGTTGACCCAGCACCTAATTGGGAAGTATTGTGTCACTTCTCGCCCATCAGAGGGGAGGCATACTACGGGATGGGCAGGCTACAACACAGACCACAAGCGTCTACAGTAGCTCCTGTTTCATGGCTACGAAATAAAAACGGCTGTGAAACACTCATCTTTAAAAAAAAAAAAAAAAATATGTAGTAAAATACCGTTTTTTCTATATTTTAGACAACACAGAAAATTCTGTATCGGCATGTCTCAGACCTTATTTTTGCTCTTTTTTGTTCAAAATCTTGGTTTTTCTTTAAAAGCAAAGCTAAATTATGTATAGTTATAAATGCACTATTTAAAACACTAATATGCATAATGCACTTACTTACAATTTTTTATTAAAATCGGATGTTCCGTTCTCAAGACATACGCGTGTAAAAGTTGGTGGTCAGGCCCATGGTCCCTATCTCCAAGAACCACTGCGCTGATGCGAAGTTGATGAATTTAAAATGGAACCATCCACAAAATATCTCCTGTTTGTTTAGAAAAATTCGTCAAAATCTGTTTGGTAGTTTCTGAGATTTGCGCAATACAAGTAATGTTTTTATTAAACGACAGACAGACACACCGTTGGATAGACACAAAAGCAAAGTTGCTCAGGAGTTTCAGAGTTGCTCAGGAGTTTTAGAGTTGCTCAGGAGTTTCAGAGTAACTCAGGAGTTTCTAGTCTCTATGTATAACCTACATTACCTAGATTACCAGAATAGCGCCTTAACCACTTGACTACCAATGCTCGATTATAATATTTCACATATCGATATTATTATTATTAAATAATAGAAAAACAGTTATTCAATAATAATAATTATAAATAAATATGATTTAACCATGCTTTCAAATGCTTGGTCATAACATTATAATAGATATCAAGATATAATTTATTATTCAGGAATAAATTCACATCACGTGTCGTGGAACGTTTGTCCCATTGTGTGTGAAGTAAGCCGCCACTGACATGATGCTAGCCGGCAACTTTTGTCTTTCATAATAATAAAGCTGAGAAGGAGAGAGAGAGAGAGAGAAAGAGAGAGAGAGAGAGAGAGAGAGACAGAGAGAGAGAGAGAGAGAGAGAGAGAAAGAAAGATAGAGAGAGTCTTTCATACTTTTGTCTTTCATACCGGTGAATCTGAGAGAGAGAGAGAGAGAGAGAGAGAGAGAGAGAGAGAGAGAGAGAGAGAGAGAGAGGGAGAGAGGGAGAGAGGGAGAGAGGAGAGAGAGAGAGAGAGAGAGAGAGAGAGAGAGAGAGAGAGAGAGGAGAGAGAGAGAAAGAGACGGGGAAGAGAGAGAGAGAGATAGAGATAGAGTGAAAAAGGGATACAGAGAGAAAGAAGGACGAGAGAGACAAAGAGAGAGAGATAATTATAATGAGAATATAGATGGGGGGAGAGAAAAAAGAGACAGAGAGAGAGACAGGGTATCATTATGTGGTAAAAATCCTAAATGGAAGGTAACTTGTCATGTCCCGGCCAGGTTTCGAACCAGGGACCTCTGTATTATTAGTCAGACGCCTTGACCAGTGAGCTACAAACATAATATGAATATACATAATGTACATTAGTTGAAGGAAAACAAATATTGGTTTAACGTTGCTTTCAACTGCATGCTCATATCACGATAAAGGTGTTACCCTCCCTTCGCAGGAAACTCACAATCCTGCTACTCACATTAACCTCACCCAGCCTGGGTTAGGCCGGAATGCTCGCATCACGAAGTCTTCACCTCGCTGGACGTTGCTTAACGTGATCTGACGAGAACTGGTGCATTCAACGCGCCATCGACGCTGGCTAATATGTTAGCCAAGTGGTTAATGCGCTAGTCTGGTAATCCAGGTAGCGCAGGTATCTGTTAGTTCGAATCTCAACCAATGCATGAATTTTGTCTCATTATTTTAATTTGTGACCACATAATAATAAGACTCTGAGAGTTAGGTGGTAGAAAATGATTTGAGCATTAACCTCACCTGCTGGTTACCTTACACTAAAGAGTGTTATAATAATATATATTTACACTTAATTTTTCATACAGATCTATCAATCATCAAAAATTAATACCAATAAATTAAACATCTATGATACAGAACATTGGTTGGGTGACCATTCAAATTCTAATTCTCGTGACGCTGGCTTTTCCCGGCCCCACTCAGGCTGGGTGAGGTCAATGTGAGTAGCAGGTTTGTGAGTTTCCTGCGAATGGAGGGTAAAACCCCCGTCGTGATATGACCATGGCAGTTGAAAGCGACGTTAAAACCCCACTTAAAATAAAAAAAAAAGAACATTGGTATTAATTTTTATTTACAGTTGTCTTGTAATCCATGGCGAAGTTAACGCCTCAGGCATTAACCCCGCCTAAGGCATTCACATTAACTTAACTTCCTCATTAACATATACAAATAGTAATAATATGACTTTTATATGACTAATACCACTAGTGACCAGTCCACATAGTTATGAACCCAGCAAGAAGGACTCACGCCAGAGGAGATAAATTTGATAGGTCCACTGACTTCTGAACCGGACATTCAACCTGATGGCAGATTAATCAGTGAGTCATTCCCGCGAGTGAGGAAAAAATTGTAGAAGATAAAGTCGTTATAGGAGATAAAAAAAAGCGTGCGTGTAGTGATATTACGTGACTAAAAAACAGAATTCGGTCGGTAAGTTATCGTGTGCAGTCAAACCAGGATATGAGAGAATTGGATATTATAAGAGAAACCTGGATATAAGAAGAGTTTATATAAGAGAAACTTGGATATAAGAAAACTTGACACAAGAGAAAACCTGGATATAAGAGAAACTTGGGTATAGGAGAAACCTGGATATAAGAGAAACCTGGGTATAAGAGAACTGGATATAAGAGAAACATGGATATAGGAGAAACATGGATGTATGAGAAACCTGAATATAAGAGAAAATTTGATATAAAAGAAATTAGGATATACGAGAAACTTGGATTTAAGAGAAAAAACTTAATCTAAGATAAAACTGAATATAAGGAAACTTTATTTAAAAGAAACCAGGATATAAGAGAAACCTTGGATATAAGAGAAATCTGGATTGAAGAGAAACCTGGATATAAGAGAAACCTGGATAGAAGAGAAACCTGGATACATAAGAAAACTGAATCTAAGAGAAAACTGGATACAACGAAACTTTATATATATAAGAGAAACCTTGGATATAAGAGAACTGGCGGACAGTTCGTTGGTTCAAGTCCTTACCCTTGTATGACTCATCAACTGATCTCCTCTATAGGCGTATTTTTCTATTGGATAATTATTTTTTTGCCAGGTTCGATATTTCCAAATACTTCCATTTTATTCCAAGGTCAACTTCACCACATTCGTGAAAGAAAAATGCGTTTCGGTTCTTTTAAAGATAAACAATGGACCTATAAAAGAACTGGAAGCAAGAATTTTCTACTTCCATTTTGGGCTAACCAAACTGGAAGAAGGAAGAGGAAAAATTTCCTCTTCCAAAAGAAAAATGACTTGCTTCCAATTCGGTTCATTTTATTCCAGTTTGGTTAACTTTGTTTATAGAAAGAATCATACGGCTCATGCCTACATATATCATGGATAATATACCTATGTAAGCGTATATCTATATTATAATGGATTTGTATATCCATTATAATAATGACGGCATGTCACATGTGTAGCAATGACCTTCCTGTGGATAGATTGTACCACTTATTAGTCATATAGTCATAAAAACACGGGCACCAGGCAACTCCTGTGTAGCTGCAATTTAACTGTCCGCTGTACTTTGTGCGCACGTATCATCAGATACCTATGTCTCTGGAAACACCGAAGTCAAGCAACGTCCAGTGAGGTGAAGAAAATCTTCTTAATCATCGTCATCATCTATCTTCCTAATCATCATTATAGGGTGGCGTCATCGTGAACGATGGTAGCCAGACAGTGGAGGAATGACTCAGCACTTCTACCTCTGTCTTTACAAGGATGCTTATAATTGACAAGGGCCCCCAGAACCAAGGCAATGCTGGTCTACTCTCTTTTTATAGTTCCCCAGCCAAACTGCTAGTCTACTCCCTGTTTATAGTTCCCCAGTCAGACTACTGGTCTACTCCCTGTTTATAGTTCCCCAGCCAAAATGATGGTCTACTCCCCAGCCAGACATCTTCCTAATACAATTACTGATTACTTCATTTCCTTTATTATCATCTTCAAATTCTATTTATGTGGTTTACAAAAGATACATTTAGATTTTAGTTTATTATTCTAACCGCTTCTCTGTTAAGTAAATATGACTGTATTTTCTAGTTTCGCTGTGAGTTTTATGACATTATCTTGTTAATATTATTATCTCTGTATAGGGTGTCTCCTATACAGATGCATATATTTTGAGGGTAGGGATAGTAATAATAATAAGCGAAAGTTTCGCCTACATGATAGTCCACGGTGGAACCTACCCTCGAAATATTTGCATCTGTATATACGGGACACCCTGTATATAAAACCCAAATCTGTGCGTGACTGACTATGTATATCTATCAGGGGGTCGTCTGTTTACAATACCACTGTCCAAACGGTAACAGATATCAATTTTTTCATGAAAATCGCCCCCCCTAAAACCATTATCGCTTTGCCCAGAAAAAATATTAAAAGTTCAAAAAGGCTTGGCTCTCTAGCAGTACGGCCATGCCTTCGTGAATTTGAAATTTAGTCCCGTTGCGAAGTACGGGCAAACGGCTAGTCATTTTATAAATAAAAAAACTACTTAATATTCCATTTTTTTTTCTTCTATTTCTAATAGATGTGTACAGTTGGTTTTAATGCATTATCTTGTTAGTATCATCACTATCCACAAGGCTGTAGTTAGGGGGAGGGGTAAGTGGTGTCAGTGAATATATGTAGAAATCTACTTAGTATTCCATATTGTCCTCCTGTTTGCCTACTTCTAATAGATCTTTACTGTTATAAGTAGTAGCATTGCTTAAGCCAGGATAATAGTCCATACACGCGTTATTAGGCGGTTCATTGTTGCCGAGGTAATATTCTAGAATTACCTTATTTGTAATATTGTATGCTCTTGCTCATTTGTATAACTATTTTTTTTTTTTTTCTCTCTCTTTTTTTTGTAAATGAGTGTTTCACAGTTATTTTTTATTTCGTAGCCATGAAATAGGAGCTACTGTAGACGCTTGTGGACTGTGTTGAAGCCTACCCATCCCTTAGTATGCCTCCCCTCTAATGGGCGAGAAGTGACACAATACTTCCGATTTATGTGCTGGGTCAACACGAGCGCACCGGAAGAAATCCCTTACAAAAAGTTAAAAAGTTAAAGTTATCATATTTGTGTCACATCTTAGTATCTAAAAAAATTGAGACCTTTCAAAGAAATTTGGCTGATAGTGCAATTATTGCTTTTCCAGAGAAAACAAAAAAAATATTCTACAATCATAAGGGCTCTACAAACTTCAAATTTACCAGTGAATTGAAAATTCTCCGCTCTAACTTGCAAAATATCAGTGAGCTTTACACTTGTTCTCCTTCCGAGACACTTGCAGAGAAGAAAAGAGAAGCCAGAAGGAAATATCGCTATGAACTTGATAAAGCAAAGAAACTGGCAAATGATAATCTCATCTCTCACTCTAATAACCCAAATAAAGAGGCGTGGAATATAATCAAAAATAATAATAAAAAAAGCAATGTAGCAGAAGAATGTTCATTAACTGTTACTGATTTTAATCGTAATTTTAGTAATGCACCCCTAGATTTAGTTGAAAATATTCCACCCTCAAATGTTCAACCCAGGGACTTGGTAGCAAACGTGAATGTACATCACATAAATGATGAATTCTTTTTTTTAGAAGTAACACCAGAGATGGTCCACAATGGAATGATCTCACTATCAAGAAAAAAAGGAAGGGACATTTATGGTCTCAATTTAGAAATGCTATTATGTGTAAGTGACAGCATTGCACCTGTGCTTGCCTCTCTGGTAAATTTGTGTTTTGTTGAAGAAATGTTCCCACCTAGCCTTAAAGTAAGCTTAATTTACCCCGTCTTCAAGAAAGGTGATACAAATGTAGCATCAAATTATAGACCAATATCTATATTACCGATTCTCAGCAAAGTGGTGGAGAGAATCATGGCGGACCAAATTATGCTCTATGTGACACATTTTAACATTCTCACCCCCAGTCAATTTGGTTTTCGCAGAAATCTCTCCACCACAGATGCTGTGAGTTTCTTCAATAGGTTTATTTCTGCTAGCTTTGATAGGAAATCCTACATCCATGCCACCCTGTGCGACCTATCTCGGGCGTTCGAATGTCTAAATCACGACATTCTACTCACAAAATTACGCCACTACAAATTCCACCCGTCCAGTATTGAGCTTATTAAATCATACCTCCGGGATAGGTCGTACATTGTGAAGGTTGGAGAGAAATTATCAGATCCTTGCACAGTAAATCTAGGCATTCCGACCGGATCCATACTAGGGCCTCTAACATTTCTCTTGTTCATTAATGACCTACCCGCCAACCTACCAAGCTATGCAAAGGCTACTATATTTGCCGATGATACGACCCTTTTCGTCGAAGATAAAAATGAACAGGAATTATTAGAGAAAGCTAGTATAACCTTAGCAAAGGCGCAGGTGTGGTTTCTGTCAAACCGTCTGCTCTTAAATCAGGACAAGACTCAAGAGATTATTTTCAGCCTTAAAAATATTTCCATGCTTGATAATCCTCCTTATGTAAAACTGCTCGGTTTGCACTTAGATCCTCACATGAAATGGCAAGATCACGTAGATCTAATTTCAACTAAGATAAGTAGCCGTATTTTTTTATTAGCAAAACTCCAAAATCAAGTGTCCCCACCAATTTTAAAAAACGCATATTATGGTCTTGTGCATTCTATTTTGTCATATGGAATACTACTATGGGGTCATACTACTGCTGCCAACGACCTTTTTACGCATTCTAGGTTCTGCTAAATATTTAGATCACGCAAGACCACACTTCATCAAGTTAGGAATACTTACAGTACCATCAATGTTCATACTGCAATGTCTACTTTACCTTAAGAGAAATTTGACCCAGTATGAAAACTTTGAAAATGTCCATAACTACAACACCCGTAACAAAAAAAATTTGGTGCCAATTTTCCATAGAATAAACTCGGCTAGAAATGGAATAAATTATCATGGTGTATTATTTTTCAACAAACTATGTCCCTCAACCCGAGAACTGCCATATCCTGCTTTTAAAATTAAGGTTGAAAATATCCTCCGAAATAACGCTTACTATTCCATATCTGAGTTCTTGTCTTTTGATTTGAGAGTTGACATGACATAGTGCTGTCCATTAACTGTAACAAGTGTAACAATTATTCTAATCCTTAACCTATGCTGTGATTTAGATAGATAGATAGATATATTATATATTATATTTTAAGTTAATTTTAAGTATTTTTTGTTCTTTGTAAAACTGACATGTGTAACAACTTTTATGTTGAGTAACACGAAAATAAAGATTTGATTTGATTTGAATCACCCTCGTGATGTCACAACTACTCAAACTCGCTTTACAAAATCTACGCTGAAACCGGGACTTGAACCACTGACCTCCAGGTTACAAGTCCGCTGCCTTATCGATCAAGCTACTGAGGTCGGAATCCCTTACAAACAACTGTAACCAAATTTTTGTTACAAATTTTTGTCGGCACGGGGGTTCAAACCCGGGAACAGCTAATTGTGTACTTTCCATTATGATGGTCTGCCGTGTACTGGTAATCAACTGGTTAACACGCGAGTCTGGTAATCCAGGTAGCGTAGGGGTCCGTTAGTTCGAATCCCATCCAGTCCATGAATTTTCCCTCATAACTTTTAGTTATGTGACCACATAATAATAAGACTCTCAGGGTTAGGTGGTAGAAAATGCTTTGAGCATTAACCTCGCCTGCTGGTTACTCTACTGAGTGTTATTATTATAATATTGCCTGCTATTCCTCATTTGTATAAGTGAATATTATAAATTATTATATTAAAGTGTATTTTTCCATTAAGATGGTTAGTACTTAGGTATAATGACCTGACCTCATGTGGTATTTTAAATCTCAAATATATACACATAGATTATACCAGCCTCCGTGGCGTGACGGTTCTGACTACTGCCCGTAGTCCAGAGATCCTGAAGAGTTCCAGAGATCCAGAGGTTGGAAGGAAGAGGAAGAGATTGCCATAGGCTTTCGCATTACTTCAGGGCACTTTATACCTTTACACCCATGCCATTCCGGAAGCGGAAGAACTCGGTCAGAATTTTCAACTTCGGCCGGGTTTCGAACCCGCAACCTCCGTTTCAGTTACTAATGCTTTTAACCACTGAGCCATGGAGGTGTCGCCCTCTGGTTATATTGCATGTATGAGTAAATACATAACGATTAACAACTTGGAACTTGAACCACAGTCGGGACTTGAACCACCGACCTCCAGGTTGCAAGTCCACCGCCTTATCGATCAAGTGACGGAGGTCGGGTTTCATTATTATCAAGATGATAGAGAAAAGATTGTCAACTAAAACTTATCAAAAGTGTAAGATTTTAGTAGTACTCCAGCTAAGATAAGAGTAGCGCGTGCCTCCATTAATGATAATTGGCAGATATTATAATAATAATAATATTATCGCCTTATTTATACTACCCGATTAGGCCATGTTTTATGCCATCGGTTGTATGGATTATTACGACTATACATACAAAATACGTAATGACAATATAACCATCACAAGGAGCGAAAATTGCCTAGGTTAGAAGAGGTTAGTTTGCAGTTAAAAACATACAAAATGAGGAACTCAGAAAACGGGTTTTAATATATAAAAAAGGCTGTGAAACACTCATTTTAAAAAACTCCCCATTTAAACTGCAGTACGGAGCAACAGCTACGGTGATTGTGGTAATCAATTTGCGTGGTAATGAGGGCACCACATGTGTCGAGGGTCTTGCAATTAGGGGACCCCACACAGAATCATAGGGGGACCCCAGACCCCACAGAAACAGGGGACCCCACGTGTGAGACAGTGCAGAAATTCAGACTGCAACAGTATATGGGACACGGAAGGGGTTCTTTCTGGAGAGAGATAGAGAAAAAGAGAGAGAGATATAGAGATTCAGAGAGATATAGGGAGAGAGTAAAAGAAAGAGAGGAGAGAAAGAGAAAAAAAGAAAGAGGGAAAGAGAGAGAAAAAGAAAGAGAGAGAGAGAGGAGAAAGAGAAAGAAAGAGGGAGAGAGAGAAAAGAAAGAGAGAGGGAGAAAGAGTAAGAAAGAGAGAGAAAAAAGTTAGAAAAAGAGATAGAGAAGGAGCGAGAGAGAGAGAGAGAGAGAGAAATTAATATAGAAAAAGAGATAGATAAAGCAGTATAGAGAGAGAAAGAAAGAAACAGAGAGAGAAAGAAAGATAGAGATAGGGAGAAAAAAGAGTGGAGAGAGTTATAGGGAGAGAAAGATAGAGAGAGAGGAGCGAAAAAGAGATAGAAAGATTAAGAGAGAAGAGAGCTCCCCTCTAATAATTAAGAAGTACATCATAGTTATCAGAAATGAGAAAAGGGGGCAGACTTTGCAATAAAGTGTCTATTCTCCAGGTCTCTGGGGCCGAATTAGGCCACTGGGGGCCCAACTGGGGCCGTTTTTTTTGGAAGCAAGATTTAAAAGAGTTTTTTACCTATAGTTTTTGGGTTTAATCAGGTACCCAATTTGCTAAAAAAAAAGGTCAACGGGGAGGAATTTGACATTTTCCAGTTGAATCTGTGTGAGGTTTTTTTTAACAAATGTATCTTAGCAAGAGCTACAGCTTTTGTTATTTTTTCAAAATACAATTTAAGTACCTATACAAGAATAAATTACAGAATGAGAACAGATACCACTATAAAACATTTGAGCATTGTACATTTTTTTTTTTTGGGTTTATAGTTCACAGAACTACTAGTATAATTCTGCCCTAATATACATGATCTGGTTGGCACTGCACACAATGCCCTCAGAGGGATCCCTAGCTCCCCTGAGGGACCTTCTGGATGAGGTCTCTGGTTACAGTGAGGGCCATGTGTAGGAGGATCCCGATGCAAGAGAGAGAGAGAAAGAGAGAGATAGGGAGAGAGAGAGAGAGATAGAGAGGGAGAGAGAGAGATTTTTTTGATTTGATTTGATTTGTTTTATTATTATTTATAACAATTTATTTTACAAATATAACATCTTCTAAGCTAATAAATAACTTATGAGGAGATGGTCTCACTCAACAATGTTTAAATAGCAATAACAAAAGTAAAATTTAAAAAAATAATTATAAAATAAAATTATAGGTAGAGAGATAGAGGTAGAGAGAGATGGAGAGAGAGAGAGAGAGAGAGAGAGGTAGAGAGAGAGAGAGAAAATAGAAGGAGAGAGAAAGAGTAAGAGAGAGATAGAGAGAGAGAGAAAGAGAGAGAGAGAGAGAAAGAGAGAGAGAGAAATAGAAGGAGAGAGAAAGAGGAAGAGAGAGAGAAGGAGAGAGAAAGAGGAAGAGAGAGAAAGAGAGAGGGAGAGAAAGAGAAAAGGAGAGAGAGAGAAAGAGAGAGAGAGTAAGAATGAGAGAGAGAGAGAGAGAGAGAAAGAAAAGAGAGAGTAAGAAGGAGAGAGAGAGAGAGAGAGAGAAAGAAAGAAAGAAAGAGAGAGTAAGAAGGGAGGAGAGAGAGAGAAAGAAAGATAAAGAAGAAAGTCACGGGATAGTTTATGGCCTTAACCCATTTTGGCTTTGGAGTCCATGAATTTGTTCATACGAAGCCAAATTGTATGAAAAAAGGTGAATTTTTTCTTTCTTTCTTTTTTACATATTTCAAAAATATTCAGAAATTGGTCGAATTGTTTTTCGTGATCCTCTCAAGTCATAGGATCTAATGATTGAGAACTGTGTGTTGATGTTGACCCAAACAAAGTTTTTAACCATACTGAAAGACTTGTTCCATTTAATACTTTTAATGAAACCATCATTATTATTTTACAAAACTAGAAATGAGAGCGCCCTGAATGGGTTAAACCAGGTTATTGCGTTCTAAAACTCACAGCCATCAGCTGTGGGGATACAAAATAATGATAATAATAATCATAATAATAAAGAAGAAGATGAAGAAGGAATAATAATAATAATAATCAGCTGTTCTCTCTTGCTTCATGATGCTGCCTCCTCTCTCTCTCTCTATCTCTCTCTCTCTATCTTTCTCTTTCTCTCTCTCTCTCTCTCTCTCTCTCTCTCTCTCTCTCTCTCTATCTTTTTCTTTCTCTCTTTTTCTCTCTCTCTCTATCTTTCTTTCTCTCTCTCTCTTGCTCTCTCTCTCTCTTTTTCTCTCTCTCTCTTTCTCTTTCTCTCTTTTCTCTCTCTCTCTATCTCTTTCTTTCTCTTAATCTTTCCTCTTTCTTTTTTAAGCTTTTTATACTGGTAATTGTGCTCCGGAGGAAACGCTTTCGCATTACTTCAGGCCACTTTACCTTTACATCCATGCCATTCCGGAAACGGAAAAACTCAGTCAAAATTTTCTTGGTCGGCCGGGATACGAACCCGCAACCTTCAGATCAGTAACCAATGCTCTTAACCACTGACCCTATCTTTCTCTTTTTCTTTCTCTTTCTCCTTTTTTTCTCTTTTTCTTTTTTTCTTTTTTTTTCTCTTTCTCTCTTTCTCTTTGTCTACCACCCTCCATCTTTTTTTATGCCTATTTCATTTCTCTCTTTCGGTATCACCGAATTTCCCATTCAACTCTGAACTGTAATTGGGATATTTGGATAAATAATACACTCTGATTGAGTTATTTGTAAATTTTTAAGTAAAAAGCAAGTTTTGTGTATATTGAGAAGTTTCTTTCTGGAACGACCTCTCATTATACCGAATAAGAAAGTTGTTGAAATTTCAAACTTCGATGGATGGTCAAAATGTGGACAGTGATAATAGTAACAATATCGCCTTATTTATACTGCCCGATTAGGACTATTAAGTCCCATCACTCCAGCCCTAGACTTATTAAATGTGGTTAAAAGTCTCATATGAGAGGATATTTTGTAATGTCTCGGCTGGGTTTCGAACCCGCGACCTATGGATTACCAGTCAGACGCCTTGACCACTGAGCTACCGGCACAGATCAGATCAGGGACCAAAGGACTGAAGATGTGTCAGGATCACCAGAGGGTAAACCCTGTTGTGTGAGGCACAATATTGTGAGGCAGGGGAGTTTTAATTGAGGATCAACAAAATGCCATAGTTCTGAGACTTATAATCAACAAAATGCGATAGTTCCGACACTTATAACCTCCTGAAACCTGTGAATGTGCATTTAAAAGTACATAAGACAACTTCACTTCACACTACTATATTCTTTTTTTTTTTTTTTGGTTAAGTTCACGGAGAAATTACTCCATTTTTATAATGTAATTTAAAAAAAAAAACTTAAGTTCGCTCAAAAACCGTCGGGAAATTTTGAAAATTTCATGTACTTTTAAAAGTACGCCAGGTCTGGAATACATGCCGAGGACTCAAGCAGTATCTGTCTTATGTACTTTTAAAAGTACATCCAGGTCTAATTCAGTACTTTCGGGAAAACATGCCCAGGTCGGAGGATAATCAACAAAATGCCATAGTTCCGACACTTATAATCAACAAAATGCGATAGTTCCGACACTTATAATCAACAAAATGCCATAGTTCCGAGACTTAAAATTAACAAAATGGGATTGTGTCACTTCTCGCCCATCAGAAGGAAGTCACACTACGGGATTGGTAGGCTACAACACAGACCACAAGCGTCTACAGTAGCTCCTGTTTCATGGCTACGAAATAAAAACGGCTGTGAAACACTCATATTTATATAAAAAAAAAATATCAGTAAGATTCTTGGAAGCACAGAGTAGTAATCAGAACACATGAGTCATCATGAGTCATCATTTTTTTTTTTTTTTTTTTAAGGTAGGTATTTTGTATTTTTGTACAAAAAAATGTACGACGCAATAAGGCCCCCCTCCAAAGGTCGCCATCATGTCGCCCCTGACCTGAACACCAATGCATCAGAGGGTTGATGTGAGTGGCGAGGAATGCATTCAAAGCTTGAGCCTTTGTTATGCGGATGAGGGGCGGCTCAGGTGAGAAGTAAGGAGGCTGGGGTCCCAACCAGGTGAATGAAGTTGACCGTAAGGAGGCTGGGGTCCCAACCAGGTGAATGAAGTTGACCGTAAGGAGGCTGGGGTCCAAACCAGGTGAATGAAGTTGACTGTAAGGAGGCTGGGGTCCAAACCAGGTGAATGAAGTTGACCGTAAGGAGGCTGGGGTCCCAACCAGGTGAATGAAGTTGACCGTAAGGAGGCTGGGGTCCAAACCAGGTGAATGAAGTTGACTGTAAGGAGGCTGGGGTCCAAACCAGGTGAATGAAGTTGACCGTAAGGAGGCTGGGGTCCAAACCAGGTGAATGAAGTTGACTGTAAGGAGGCTGGGGTCTCAACCAGGTGAATGAAGTTGACCGTAAGGAGGCTGGAGTCCCAACCAGGTGAATGAAGTTGACCATAAGGAGGCTGGGGTCCCAACCAGGTGAATGAAGTTGGCTGTAAGGAGGCTGGGGTCCAAACCAGGTGAATGAAGTTGACTGTAAGGAGGCTGGGGTCCAAACCAGGTGAATGAAGTTGACCGTAAGGAGGCTGGGGTCCAAACCAGGTGAATGAAGTTGACCGTAAGGAGGCTGGGGTCCAAACCAGGTGAATGAAGTTGACCGTAAGGAGGCTGGGGTCCAAACCAGGTGAATCAAGTTGACCGTAAGGAGGCTGGGGTCCAAACCAGGTGAATGAAGTTGACCGTAAGGAGGCTGGGTCCCAACCAGGTGAATGAAGTTGACCGGGGCCAATTTGAATCATTTACCCACGATAAGAATAATAATTGAGTCACTCAATGTTTTATAATGTTTTTTTTTTTTTTTTTTTTTTTTTTTTAACAAAATACTCTTTATTTATTTAACTGACCTCAGTAGCTTGATCCATAAGGCAGCGGACTTGTAACCTGGAGGTCGGTGGTTCAAGTCCCGGTTTCAGCGAAGATTTAGTAAAGCGAGTTTGAGTAGTTGTAATATCACGAAAGTGATTAACACAAATATCATAACTCTTTATTTATTTTAATTTTACATAATATACATTAAATACAGTGAGTTTATGAGGTACTATTACCCGATTTATAGTGTTGTTTTAATTAATATTATGTTTTTAAACTGTACTGATATGTATTTATGGTTAATTTTACACTGGGCTTGACCCGTAAATATACAATTACAAGAATAACACTCTTTAGTGGAAGGTGACCACCATGCGTGGTGATCAAAGTTAATGTTTCTTGCATCCTCGGTTCCCTTCTGGAAGGACGGTCCTGTAACAGTTTTTTTATATTAAAAAAAAAAATACAACAGTGTAAATTATACTTTTAAAAAAAAAAATATTAAAGCATTTTCTACCACCTAACTCTCAGAGTCTTATTATTATGTGGTCACAAACTCATATTATTGAGGAAAAATTAACCATACAAGAGTCACACAGCTTTAGTGTGGCATGTAGACCACCATAAGGAGAAGAAGAACAAAGGAAAGAGAAGAAAAGAATATGTCATGTAATCCTCAGCCTGATGTCAGGTACAAAATATTATGAGTATTTGAGCAACATCATGTGGACTGGAATTTCTGAATGCATTCTGAATGGAGAAAGAGAAAGAAAATAGAGAGAAATAAAGAATAGAGCGATATATAAGGATAGAGAGAGAGAGAGAGAAGAGGAAAGAGTGAGATATAAGGATAGAAAAAGAGACAGAGAGAAGGAGAGAGATATAAATGGATAGAGAGAGCGAGAAAGATATAAGGATAGAAAAAATAGAGTAGGAAAGAGAAAGAGAGAGAGACAGACAGAGAAAGTAATAGAATTGAGAGAGAAACCTCATTTTGAAAAGGGAGACAGAGAGAGAGAAAAAGTAAATAAAAACCTGGTTCTTGTAACCTGAGGATGGTTTGCCCTCATATCAGGCCCTTTTTTTTCTACAACATAAAATCAGTGAGGGGCATTTTGGTATTTTGAAACCGTGAAATACCCCCCCCCCCCTGCCGTACGGCTCGTGCAGATTTTCAAAAAGTCAAAATCTTTCAAAATCTGGCGAAATAATATATATTTTCAAGAAAAAGAGTTAAAAGTTATTATATTTGTGTTAATCACTTTCGTGATGTCACAACTACTCTAACTCGCTTTACTAAATCTACGCTGAAACCGGGACTTGAACCACCGACCTCCAGGTTAGAAGTCCGCCGCCTTATAGATCAAGCTACTGAACTCGGTTTCAAGAAAAAGAGAATATTTCCTTAAAAAAAGGGAAGTTGTCACATCTGTGCTAATCACTTCTTCCTTAAAATAGAAAAGATGAGTGTTTCACAGCCTTTTTTATTTCGTAGCCATGAAACAGGAGCTACTGTAGACGCTTGTGGTCTGTGTTGTAGCCTGCCCATCTGTATTTTGTTTGCCCTCTGATGGGCGAGAAGTGACACATCAATAGGCCCCATTTAGATGCTGGGTCAACACGAGCGCACCGGAAGGTATCCCTTACATACAATCGTAACCAAATTAGGAATACAATTTTTTGTCGGGTCGGGGGCTCAAACGCAGGACTTCCCGCTTGACTGTGATCATTTTCGTGTCATCACAAATAGTTACTCAAACTCGCTTTAGTGAAATCCACGTCGAATCCGGGACTTGAACATCCGACCTCCAGGTTACAAGTCCGCCGCCTTATCGATCAAAACAATCATCAACAAAGAATAAATAACAATAAAATGAAAAAAAAACTTAGAAGTATGTACAAATAATAATAATAATAAAGATCAATGATTTTTAATTACAATTGTTTTGTACTCATGGACACGGAAAGTAAACTATGTTGCGGTTTGGCGTCGAACCAGCGACCTCTGGTTTACCAGACCGACGCCTTGACCACTGCACTACCGGGAGCTAGCGAGCTGAAAAGGTCAAGGATATTGACCAAGTTTCAGGCCGAAGATATTGTTGACCAAGACCTAGATATAGGGAACACCAATTATAATGATTCTTCACCAGATAAAACGAATGCAATGCCCGTGACGATTTAATCAGTTTTTAGCTATTAAAGATTAAATAACTAACCGACCTCAGTAGCTTGATCGATAATGCCGCGGACTTGTAACCTGGAGGTCGGTGGTTCGAGTCCCGGTTTCAGCGTAGATTTAGTAAACCGAGTTTGAGTAGTTTTGATATTACAAAAAAGACTAACACTAATATATAATAACTTAATATTAATAATAATAATCGTTTTTGTAAAAATTAATCTAAACTATTTCAGGTTCTGATTTTATTTATTTTTTCATTTCTGGAAGTTTGTGACGTCATTACGAGATTGGGATTAAAATATGATGGATTGGGATTAAATCATAAGTTCCCGTAATGTCGAAGCTACCCACAAAAATTGATATCATAACACAAAGAACTGGTTTTTTTTATCTTTTTTTATCTTTATCAGCTATATTATTTTTACCTTCTTTTCTTTAAATATAAACAAATTTGAACAAGTTGTACTAGATATACGCGCCAGCCTCCGGTCGTGACTACTGCCCGTAGTCCAGAGATCCTGGGTTCGATTCCCGCTCTCATCAGCAGGCTTATTTGCTCTCATCAGCAGGTAATATTTTTTTTGAATTCCACTGCCCTAAGCCGCCATTTGGAAACAGATTTCAGTTCAACAAAGCCCATTGAAAACTGAATGCATG
Organism: Bactericera cockerelli; assembly: GCA_024516035.1. Lineage (NCBI taxonomy): Eukaryota > Metazoa > Arthropoda > Insecta > Hemiptera > Triozidae > Bactericera > Bactericera cockerelli. Next base: position 2,752,909 of record CM044966.1, on the reverse strand, counting down.
CCATACTATGGATAGACTATAGAATAAGGGTCCCCCATATTTCAATGGGGATCCTGTATATCTGTATAGTGTATATCCTAGGGTCCTGATATTCTTCATGGTCGTATCCTGTAGTCCTGAAACTGTGAATAGGACCCTTCAGGTCTCTCTCTCTCTCTCTCTCTCTTTCTCTCTCTCTCTCTCTTTCTCTCTCTCTCTCTTTTTTTTTCTCTCTCTCTCTCTTTCTCTCTCTCTCTCTTTCTCTCTCTCTATCTCTCTCTCTCTCTCTCTTTCTCTTTCTCTTTCTCTTTCTCTCTCTCTTTCTCTCTCACTCTCTAGCTCTTTCTCTCTCTCTTTCTCTCTCTCTCTCTCTCTCACTCTATGTCTTTCTCTCACTCTCTATGTCTCTCTCTATCTCTCTCTTTTAATTTTTATTTTATTTCTCTCTCTCTCTATCTCTATCTCTCTCTTCCTATTTCTCTTATCTTTCTCTCTCTCTCCATTTCTATCTCTATCTCTCTCTTCCTATTTCTCTTATCTTTCTCTCTCTCTCTTTCTCTCTCTCTCTTTCTCTCTCTCTCCATCTCTTTCTCTCACTCTCTAGCTCTCTATGTCTCTCTCTATCTCTCTCTCTTTTAATTTTTATTTTATTTCTCTCTCTCTCTCTCTCCCAAAGAAGTAAAAAAAGTTATCATATTATTTGTGTTAATTACTTTCGTGATGTCACAACTACTCAAACTCGCTTTACTAAATCCACGCTGAAACCGAGACTTGAACCACCGACCTTCAGGTTACAAGTCCGCCGCCTTATCGATCAAGCTACTGAGTAATAATTATGACGATGATCATGTAAACCATTTATAAATTGAAAAAATGAACGAGTAATGAATTAGAATTTACCTTGTTTATACTGCTGAGGTAAGACTATATTTTATAGGTAAGACTATAACATATCTCTTATATATTTTATTATTTTATAGGATAATTATAATAATAATGATGATTATACACTGTAAGTCAAGTGGTTAAGGCGCTAGTCTGGTAACTCAGCTAGCGAAAAGTTCATTGGTTCGAATCCCACCCAGTGCATGAATTTTTCCTCATTAATTTGAGATTGTGACCACATAATAATAAGACTCTGAGGGTTAGGTGGTAGAAGATGCTTTGAGCATTAACCTCGCCTGGTGGTTGCCTTCCAATAAGAGGTATTACTATGTATTATGATTATCTTAATAATAATAATCATATTAATGATAATAATAATAATAATAAAGGATAAGTAAAAGAAGAAACGCAGAATAGAAGAAGAAGAACAGTATTGTGTTTCTTTTTATTTATTCTACTTATACAGGGTGTACCATTTTACGCATAGGTAGTTGTACTACTTGTATACTGTTGATTTTTTCGAGGTGATTCCATTACTTTTCTCTCTATAGGATACGAAAATTAATAAATAATTAAAAAAAAAAAAACTGGTGGGACACCACACGACTTTCCTTATCACTAAAAAGTAGTCAAATTCCACCACTCGTGACTCAACTCAACAGTAACAGTTGCAAAAAATGAATGTCAAGTTCGTAATCAGCATTTAAAATCATTGGATTTGATATGTCACAACCCCCATCTAGAATAAAAAAAAAATGGTCCGAAACCACCGCCAAACTACCTAGAAAATTATGAAAATTAAATTAACTACATATTACCATTTTCAAGATATCTGGAATTTCTATTCCAAAATAACCATAGCGAAGCACGATTGAAACAGCTAGTATCTATCTATATATATTAGGGTGGCCCTTAGCTATAGAGGAGGATTTTTTTCCCCAGATTTTTTCCGCTCCATCGGCAAAATATGGTTCCAATTAATATTAAAAAAATCTGGAAAAAGTTTCAGCTCGATCAAAGGTCGTGAACACGTGCCGCCGGGACCTTTAAGTTTAGATCTGCAATCGGAAGGGGCAATATACGTTTTTAAGCATAATGTTGATCCTAACTTGAAGAAACTTCATCTCACAGAAAAAAATATAGAATGTAAAATGTATAGAAGGGTTTTCTTTTTATTATTTGGTTTATAATAATTTTAGTGGGTAGCACAGCATTATAGAGACACCTGATAAAAGCATTTGTGTAAGTAACTCACTACTGTTTTTTCGTAATATTAAGTAGAAAATTAGAAAACTATTGTATATAAGTTTTTTCTATTTAAGTTGAAGATAAGAACATTGAACATAATTATTGTAATAATATTCATACATCCATACTATTAAAATAAATGCGAGATAGAAGTTCACAAATAAGTAAATCCTGCTGTCCTACTTGCTATGAGTTTTCAAGAGATACTATTTTGTTGTTTTAGGATACTGACTTTTGTGGTCTTTGACAACTTGAATGACGAATTGTTTTTGGTTTTCACTCTTTGTTAGCTTATTATTGTATTCGCAGATCAATTTAACTCCTCTTTCTGCTGTATCATTTACTAATTTTAAAACTTTAATCTTGTTATACGCGTCTTGGAAAATTTCATTTTCCCACCAGTCACTAGGATCTAGACAGAGAAAAGATTTGTATATTTGAAACCTCTCAAAGAAAACCTGCCTCTCCTCTGACACAAAAAAGTCCAGCTCCTTACTAAGCAAGTTTAGTCTCTTTTAGATCTTTAGTCTTACAACCATACTTCTATTTATTTTGTTTCTTCCCCTCTTGAGTGAGGGACTTAACCATGTTAGATTTTACAACATTTGAGATATCTCTATCAAAAAACCCCAACCCTACTCCCTCTTGACTCAAATACCAGAGATGGTTAGCAATTTTTCTGATGCCACACTAGATACTCGTACTTCAGGGTTCATTTTTTGATACGCAAGAAGTTTCTTAATAAATGAGATATCTAGTCTTGGCGCTGTAATACCTACAAGTGCAGTATACCAAGCCTCAATATAAAGGAAAGTTAGTCTGGCTGGGGGACGTTAAACAGGTAGAAGATCAGTGTCCCGCTAGAGGACTATTAACAGAGAACAGCTTGCAGTTTCCTGAGGGTTTAATGGCTTATAAAGAAAAGTCCAAGTCCTCATGATGGTTGATCGCACATAGAAATATGTGGTTCATGACGAGCCAACTTTGAAATAAAGTTGGTTGGAGACCATCACTCACCCCTCCAGCTGTAGCCAAGCTGGCTACAACAACAATAATAAAGAAAAGTTACAAACAAACAAATATCAAGGATGGTCTTGAGTTCTTCAGCAGTCATTAAGAACTCTTTTCTAAACTCTGGTATTTGAGGGAAGAGGTATTAGGGTTGGGGTTTTTTGATAGAGATATCTCAAATGTTGTAAAATCTAACATGGTTAAGTCCCTCACTAAAGAGGGGAAGAAACAAAATAAATAGAAGTATGGTTGTAAGACTAAAGATCTTATAAACTTGCTTAGCAAGGAGCTGGACTTTTTGGTGTCAGAGGAGAGGCAGGTTTTCTTTGAGAGGTTTCAAATAAGCAAATCTTTTCTCTGTCTAGATCCTAGTGACTGGCGGGAAAATGAAAATTGAAAATAACAAGATTAAATTCTTTAAAGTAGTAAATGACACAGCAGAAAAAGGAGTTAAATTGATGTGCGAATACAATATTAAGTTAACAAAGAGTTAAAACCAAAAACAATTCGTCATTCAAGTTGTCAAAGATCACAAAAGTCAGTATCCTAAACCAACAAAAGAGTATCTCTCAAAAACTCATAGAAGTAGGACAGCAGGATTTACTTATTTGTAAACTCATATCTCGCATTTATTTTAATAGTATAGATAAATGAAACTTATTACAATAATTATGTTCAATGTTCTTTTCTTCAACTTCAAAAGAGAAAAAATCTAATATACAATAGTTTTCTACTTAATATTACGAAAAAGCAGTAATGAGTTACTTAGACTAATGCTATTATCAGGTGTCTCGATAATGCTGTGCTACCCACTAAATTTATTATGTACCAAATAATAAAAATAAAACCTTTATATACATTTTACATCTTATATTTTTTTCTAATATACGATAGTTTTCTAATTTTCTTCTTAATATTACGAAAAAACAGAAGTGAGTTACTTACACAAATGCTATTATCAGGTGTCTCGATAATGCTGTGCTACCCACTAAAATTATTATGTACCAAATAATAAAAAGAAAACCCTTCTATACATTTTACATTCTATATTTTTTTCTGTGAGATGAAGTTTCTTCAAGTTAGGATCAACATTATGCGTAAAAACGTATATTGCCCCTTCCGATTGCAGATCTAAACTTAAAGGTCCCGGCGGCACGTGTTAACGACCTTTGATCGAGCTGAAACTTTTTCCAGATTTTTTTAATATTAATTGGAACCATATTTTGCCGATGGAGCGAGAAAATTCCGACTTTCGAAAATAAGGGCCACCCTAATATATATAAATGTCAAAGTCACTGACTGACCACTGACTGATCATCGCTCTACAGCCCAAACCGTAAGTCCTAGGAAGCTGAAATTTGGTAGGTAGCTTTGTCTATTGTCTTATAGTCTAGATGTGCAATAAGACGGGATTTTTCGAAATTCCCACTACAACACCTGCCATTGACGAAAAAGGATTTTTTGCCTTCATGGCTATGCCTCGGCCCGCAAAGCGGGCGACAGTCCGCTAGTCTACTATGATTGAAGGAGATGTCCGTATGAGTGCAATAATGATAATAATAATAACACTCTTTAATGGAATATAACCACCAGGCGAGGTTAATGCTCAAAGCATTTTCTACAACCTCATAGTCTTATTATAATATGACCACAAACCGAAACTAATGAAGAAAAATTCATGCACTGGGTAGACTTCGAACCAACGGACCCCTAATATGATACCTGAATTACCAGACTAGCGCGTTAACCACTTGACTACCAGGGCACGGTCATCAACGAACATCTTTATGAACACAAAGTAAGCTTCACTGAAAACTGAGCAGAAAATAGCTAACATGTCTTCACTCAAATCTACTTTGGCGGTTTGGCGATCTCCCCAAATTATGTCCGGCATAGGGTATCCAATCCCGGGACTGAATTTTCATTTTGAGATCAGGATTTGGATTTTCAAATCCCGGGATTTTCGGGATTAACAATTAGCTTACAATTTTAATGATTAAAGAATTATTTCGCTAGTAGGAATTATTTCGCTCTAAGGGTACTAAAACGTACAAAATTGAAATTTTTACTAATCCCGGGATTGGTCCTGGGATCCCAGGATTGATCATTCCTAATCCTGGGATCCCGAAACCGAAATCCAATCCCGGGATTGGATTCCCTAGTCCGGCACCGACTGTCTTTCGAACCACCCCGTACATTTCTCTCCCCTACTCTTCAGAAACAGGTTCTGACAAGTCCTCTATCTTAAGGATCAGCTGTTCTCCTACAGCCTGCTAGATACGAACTGGAAGTAACTCTGCAGCCCAGCGCTTCTCAAAATTCACACCATTTTTTTTCCCCTGAAACAAGTATAGTTTGTATTTAACGTCGTTGTATTTATTTATTTATTTACACTTTATTAATTGGACATATTACTGTCCCGGTAGCTCAGTGGTAAAAGCGGCACTCTGTGAATCCAGAGATTCCAGAGGTCGCGGGTTCGAAACCCAGCCGGGACACGACAAGTAATCCTTCCATTTGGGATTTTTACCACATAATAATACGACTTGGGCTTACTGTTGGAATAATGGGACTTGATAGTCTCAATCGGGCAGTATAAATAAGGCGATATTATTATACTACTACATAGATAATTACAAACATAATTATATAGATTTATACAATATAAGAGAAGTATAAAGAGAAAAAAGAAAGAAAAATATAAATAATATATGTCCTAACGAAAACGTATGGCCAATTGTCCACAGACAACGGGGTTGTTACCCTCCATTCACAGAAAATCTCCTAAACCTGCTATCCACATTAACCTCACCCAGCCTGCCACCAGCATCACGAAGTCTTCACCTGGCTGGACGTTGCTTATCTTGATACTACGAAAACCGTCCATCAACGTTACGACTTGAATGGGTGGCGTAACGGTTGTGACTACTTCCCATAGTCCAGAGATCCCGAGTTCCATTCCCGGTTGGAGCAGACTTTTTCGCACAGAAATCTTTTAGTTTTGCCTATGATTCCGCCACTGTGGTCGTTGCTACTCATTTTTCCTCACGAGGTATGAGTCATATTCTGTTCCCTCTGAACATGTGAGGCTGGCGATTCCGGTCTCTCACCACCGTGATTTAGGTATCAATACCTATTCTCACGGACATGGATTTTTTTTTTTTTAAGATGAGTGTTTCACAGCCGTTTTTATTTTGTAGCCATGAAACAGGAGCTACTGTAGACGCTTGTGGTCTGTGTTGTAGCCTACCCATCCCGTAGTATGCTGTATGCCTCCCCTCCGATGGGCGAGAAGTGACACAATACTTCCCAGTTAGGTGCTGGGTCAACACGAGCGCACCGGAAGGTATCCCTTACAAATAATTGTAACTAAAATAATAATACAATTTTTTGTCGGCACGGGGGATCGAACCCGGGACCTTCCGCATGGCAAGCGAGTGCTTAACCACTGAGCTAATCGCGCGCTCAGTGATGAGGTAATATAAGGTAATCAAATTATTCTCAAAGCAGGTACATCCTGAGGTAATAAAAAATTATTCTTATTACCTCAGGATGTACCTGCTTTGAGAACCACTGGTTCAGAGGAGACCTGATGATAATAATAATAATAAAGAAGCAGAAAGAAGACAATGAAGAAGCAAAAGAAGGAGAAGCAGTATTGTGCTTACATTTCTGTTCCTGGCCCCCCTACAGGACTACAGGTTAGTGCAAGTTATCAACGAGCATCAGCTGATCTTGTGTTGCGCAGAACGAGATGCTACGCAGTGTCAACAGCTCGGTCATAATACTAATAATAATAATATCGCCTTATTTATACTGCCCGATTAAGACTAGTAAAGTCCCATTATTCCAGCAGTAAGCCCAAGACATATTATTATGCGGTAAAAATCCCAAATGGGAGGATAACTTGTCATGTCCCGGCTGGGTTTCGAACCTGGAATCTCTGGATTCACAGAGTGCCGCCTTTACCACTGAGCTACCGGGACACACATAATAATTCTCTTTAGTGGAAGATATCGGGAATTTCTATTCCAAAATAACCGCCGTGAGCACGGGTGAAACATCTAGTTACTACTACGATTGAAGGAGTTGTCCGTATGAGTGCAGTAATAATAATAATAATAAGAAGAAGAAGAAGACTTTTTAGTAGAAGGTAACCACCAGGCGAGGTTAATGCTCAAAGCATTTTCTACCACCTAACCCTCAGAGTTTCTTTATTATGTGGTCACAAACTCAAATCATTGAGGAAAATTCGTGCAGTGGGTGGGATTTGAACCAACGGACCCCTACGCTACCTGTATTACCAGACTAGCGCGTTAACCACTTGTCATAGAGACTATACCAGGTCATAGAGAAAAATAAGTATAATAGTATATAATCCTGTGCCCGTGAGATAAGGTTAGATACCTAAATCACGGTGGTGAGAGGATTATATGGACGCCCAGATCCAATGTCCAGGCTCCTTTCATGTCCATTGATTCCATGTGGTTTTAACGTCCTGACTTCAGACAGTCAGGACTGGGGTTTCATCCTCCATTCGCTGGGAATCGTACCAGCTAGCCACATTAACCTCACCCAGCCTGGGTAGGGCCGGTAATGCCAGCCTCACATGTTCGGAGGTAACAAAATTTTCTGTGCGAAAAATCTGCTCCAACCGGAAATCGAACTCAGGTTCTCTGGACTATGGGCAGTAGTCACAACCGTTACGCCAGAGGCTGGCTAGAAAAATAAGTAAAAAAACACTGCCAATTATGGACACAATGCTTCCTCCTGATTGTTTCACATTGTATATACGTGGCAATTTTGAGATTTTATACTAAATCACTTGTGTCTCCAGAACCCTTAACCGATTTTCTTCAAATATATTTTATATGGTAGAATACTATTTTTCCTACATTCTAGATTCTACAAAAAAATCAAAATATATAAAGATTATTTTGTTCGTACTAAAAAAAAAACAAATTTATTTTTTTTAATAAATTTATTTCAGTATCATTAATTCACTAAGTACCTATATTTCAAAACCAACATTACAAAAGAAGTATCTCTTCCAGACCACCATTCTGTGGCAGACTGCCCAGCATGCTGACCGCATTGCCTCTCTGGATGGCTGTCGACAATTTCTGTCGAAGATAAAATTTACTTATCTACATTTAGATTATTACAAATTATGACAATAAATACTAAAAAAAATAATAATAAATAAATAAATACTGTAATAAATAAATGAAAAATTAAAAAAAAAAAAATGATTAGATCCGCTCCAATTCATGCACTACCTATTAGAATTTGAAACATTCAAAACCTAAGGCCCTTATTTACTATATGGTCTGTATGACCAAGGTAGCCAGAAACCCCAAGACCTATACAGATACGAGTGTAGAATATCATACCTTCACAACATTAAGACCAACAAAAAAACAATTTCTTTAATAATAGAGGTATCTTCCACCTTACAATGTGCAGGCATGGTCTTATGGATTGGGGCCAAAAATAACTTGATAATAATACATAACAAAAAAGCCGACCTCCGTGGCTCAGTGGTTAAGAGCATTGGTTGCTGACCCAGACGTTGCGGGTTCGAATCCCGGCCGGAGCGTAAAATTCTAACCGAGTTTTCCGTTTCCGAAATGACATGGATGTAAAGGTATATAGTGCCCTGAAATAATGCGAAAGCGGTTCCGGGGCACAATTACCTTTTAAAAAAAATACATAATAATAATATTGTTTAAGTCTTCGTAATTCATAATACAGAGAAGTTTATGAAGTACGAAGACTTGAAACAACAACAAAAAATATGTATCCACAAAAACACCGAATATAACCTGAAGAAACTCTGTATCAGGAACCCACAAGCTGTCATCAAGAAAGCACAATTTTCCGTCATCCTGTCCACCACGTCAATCATCAGGAAGGTGCTTAACGAGTGAAGATCATTCCATTCTACTGTAACCGATTGTAACTGTTATATTAGAAAACGCCTTATTTATACTGCCCGATGTGGACTGTTAAAGGCCCATTATTCCAGCAGTAAGACTATATCACTGAGCTACCGGGACAATTTTTATGCATAATAAATGTTGAACTTGTTTCCCATAATCATGTTTATGATGTACTGAACCTTTAATATAAAGTGATGATTCAACATAATAATAATAACATTCTTAAGTAGAAGGTAACCACCAGGCGAGGTTAGTGTTCAAAGCATTTTCTACCACCTCACCCTCAGAGTCTTATTATTATGTGGTCTCAAACTCAAATTTATGAGGAAAAATTGATGCACTGGGTGGGATTCGAACCAACGGATCCCTACGCTACCTAAATTACAAGACTAGCGCGTTAATCACTTCACTACCTAGGGAGATTTGGAGATACGGAGAGTGGAGAACGTTTCTGGAATTGTTAAAATAATCAATCAGAAGAGAGCGTGGTGTGACGGTTGAAAAGGAGATTTGGAGATACGGAGAGTGGAGAGTGTTTTCTAGTATGGTTAAAATCATAATCAGAGTGCGTGGTGTAACGTTTGAAAGGGAGATTTGGAGATACAGAGAGTGGAGAGTATTTCTGGAATGGTTAAAATAACCAATCAGAGAGCGTGGTGTGACGGTTGAAACGGAGATACGGAGAGTGTTTCTGGAATGGTTAAAATAATCAATCACAGTACGTGGTGTGACGGTTGAAAGGGAGATTTGGAGATTCGGAGAGTGGAGAGTGTTTCCGAAACGGGGACCTGGTCCTCTGGAGATGTCCAATTCACGGTCCTGATTTTAAGGTGCATCTTCAAGGTACCCAAATTTCTCATGTACCAGACCCCAGGTAGATCCCTCGTCTATTAGGACCGAGGTGTACGGGCTGGTATTGTGCACCACATCAATAAGAATGGGTCACTTGCACCGGATTCATAAAATTCTAATATTGGAAATCGGAAGTATTGTGTTTGTTTTTTTTTAATTTTCTCCGATTTTAATTTTCCTTCCGAGAAATTTCTTTTATTAGAATTGTGTTCGTTTTTGTAAAATAAATTAAAAATTTTTACTCAGATTTTAATTTTTTCTACATAAATTCCTGGACGTTTCAAAACTTCCTGAGCAACTTTACTTCCGAGAAATGTCTAATAATATTGGAAATCGGATTTATTGTGTTCGTTTTTGTAAAAAAAAAACACTTTTTGCTCCGTTTTCAATTTTTTCATAATAGGTATTATATTTTTGTACATTGTAAATAGGGCTATTCCCGAAAATATACTCACTTATACCGGGTATTTATGTGTGCCCTGGTAGTCAAGTGCTAAACGCGCTATTCTGGTCATCCACGTAATGTAAGGATCCGTTAGTTCGAATCTCACTCAGTGCATGAATTTTTCCTCATTTTATTGAGTTTGTGAACACATATCTAATAATAAGACTCCGAGGGTTAGGTGGTAGAAAATTCTTTGACCATTAACCTCGCCTGGTGGTTATAAGTGTTATTAGTTTGTATTGGAGAGCAGATGGCTTTTCCAATAGTTAATGGAAAATGAGCTTACGGTTGTCGTTCGTCAATCTTCTTCTGCTCTACGCTGGGGCCGCTGATCAAGATGGTAAGTCGCCAGGCCTGGCGAAAGCGGCTAGCGGAGCAAGATGATACGGTGGATAGTTGCGATGTGTGCTGGTCAACAGGTGATTTAGGTAAGAACGAACTTTTCTCACGAACAGTCCGACGTGAGATTTTCCATCGAGTTGGAGACAACCAATTGCGCACGCAATCGCTCATGGAGGTAGATATAAGTGGTCATTCATAGCAATAAAAAGTGAAGCCCTAACATAGTTTTTATTATTATTATTAAAAATAATCTGAATACACACACCAACAAACGGTTCCAGACAAATTTTTAGAGGGACTTTTTTATGAGATATAAAGATCTCCGAAGCCCGGAACACGATGAAATCCTTACTAGAAAAAAAGCGCCATAAAAACTTGTATTAGACTGAAAAATCCAACTCGGTCAATATTCATGACGACACAAAAATACGTATCCGCTCTTTTACGATCCCGTAACTTTAAAAGTTTTTAATATTTTTTTGCGTTCTTTTTTCGTGTTTTAAATGGCGGAAATAGCTTTTTCTGGTTTATTGATTTATTCACTATAGAATCACTCATTCTCTAAAAAAATCCATTAACAAGTGGCCCTTTCTGAAGGTGTAATATTCTTGGTCATTAGATCCCCAAACCAAAGAATGCCTATTTGGTTTTGTAGGATGATTTGAATACAGTGAATATTCTTCATCAGTGAGTGAGTATACTGCAGGAAGGGCCTCAGAATACAGTAAATATTCTTCATCAATAAGTGATTATAATAATAATAATAATAACACTCTGTGGTGGAAGGGAACCACCAGGCGAGGTTAATGTTCAAAGCATTTTCTACCAACTAACTCTCAGGGTCTTATTATTATGTTCATGCACTAAATAAATATATAAAATGCACTAAATAAGTTTCGAACCAAAAAATCCCTTATATCCTTTTATGCAGTTTGGCCAGCCTCCGTGGCGTAACAGTTATGACTACAGCCCATAGTCCAGAGGTCTCGACTTCGACTCCCGGTTGAGGCAGACTTTTCGAAGAAAATTCTGTCCCCTCCAAACACGTTAGGCTGGCATTTCCGTGGGTAGCTGGTACGGATTCCCAGCGAATGGAGGGTAAAACCACCGTCCTGACTATCTATCTGAAATCAGGACGTTAAAACCTAATAGAATCAACTGGTCACAATAGATCTAATCACTCTAATCAGTTCGTAGTGTTAATTGTAAGGGTTTCACTGGAAACCCTACAACCAGGTCAGATAATAATAAATCCAGCTCTCTTATATCCAGTTCTCTTATATCCAAGTTTCTCTTATATCTAGTTCTCTCATATTCAGGTTTCTCTTATAGCCACCTCTCGTATATCCAGATTCGACTGTATAGATTTTTCTATAGTCCCTACGGTTAAAGAATGGTTAAAAGTATTGGTGTCTCTGGTTCAATTCTTACTCTGTGACTTCAATCGGGTTTCAAAATTGGAGCTAAAACCACAATAGAACAAATGGAACATAGGTAATGAGCCGTTGACTGGTTATTTTCAAAACCAATCAGGCCAACTCAGAAATAGATTATGAATCTACCAATCGAACTCTGGACTACTCTGAATCCAGTATTCCAGTAGTAACCGTGGCCGAGTGAGTTAGCGCGCTAGGCGTGGCACGCACGGTGACCTGGGTTCGATTCCCAGCTGGGCAGGATTTTTTCAGCTCTATTCTTAGGTGTTCGGGGTCCACTCATACCTCGTGAGGAAAAATGAGTACCTGCTTGTTAGCAACGACCAGTGGCGGAATTATAGTCAAAAATAAGAGATATTGGGATATTAAAAATGATGCGGAAAAGTCCTATAATTCTGCGCTACCCACTAAAATTTTGATATTATAACTAAAAAAAAAACATTTATTTTATTTTTTAACTACTCTGAAGCCGGCCACAAACGGCACAGTCAACTTACTGGTAACTCACAAACCAGCTACTCCTATCAACCTCACTCAGCCTGAGTGGGGCCGGGAATTTCCAGCATTACGAGGATTTGAATTTGAACGGTCACCCATCCAAGTCTTAATGAGATATTGAGATTTGGAAAACAACATTGATGTAGCAAAATTTAGCCGAAAATAAGATAGTTCAAGTATTAGTATTGCACTGGTAGTCAAGTGGTTAACGCGCTAGTCCGGTAATCCAAATAGCGTTGGGATCCGTTCAAGGAAGTGTGCACTGGTAGTCAAGTGGTCAACGCGCTAGTCTGTTAATCCAGGTAGCGTAGGGATCCGCTGGTTCGAATCCCATCCAGTGCATGAATCGTTCCTCATTCATTTGAGTTTGTGACCACATAATAATAAAATTCTGAGGGTTAGGTGGTAGAAAATGCTTCTAGCATTGACCTCGTCTGGTGGTTATGTTCCACTAAAAATTGTTCTTATTATTATCATTACTGCACTCATGCGGACAACTCCTTCAATCATAGTAGGAACTAGATGTTTCACCCGTGCTCGTTGCGGTTATTTGGGAATAGAAATTCCCGATACCTCGACAATGCTAATAGATATTTTAATTTTTATAATTGAAATATGTAGTTTGGCGGTGGTTTAGGGGGGGTCAACTCTCATGAAATTTTCAATATCTGTTACCGTTTGGGCTGTGGTATTATAGTACCTTCCACTAAAGAGAGTTATTATTATTACTATTTATAGTCTGAACATTTTTGGTGGACACTGGGGTCGGCCACGACCATGGTCACCCAGCCCCTCCTAGCCTCGCTCGACGTTGCTTAACTTGAGTGTCAGAACAAGAACTGTGGTGCGTTCAACGTGCCTTCGACGATCACAAGTGTTGGTAACATATTAGACGCGGATGAACACCTCATTTGAAAATATATGGCGAAATTGGCGAATATACATAAAAATCGAGGCAGGAAATGCCTTGTGCGACTGCCAAAAATTATACCGAGGTCATAAATTATTATTATAATTATTTTTATCTATACAAGGTGTCTAATTTAATAATATATTTTGACATAGTCTCATTTTAAATGTATTTAAATGTGAAGTCTGTATTAGAGACTTTAGATACCTATACAATAAATGGAATATATTTGTAGATATTTGAATATAAGGATTGGGTGGAAGAGATTGCCAAAGGCAATAACCCCGCCCTTTAGTTAGGACATATTTTATGTATAAGTCTATTTATATACTTCTATTATATTGTATTTTAATTTGTAATTATTAAATTTGTGTTGTATATAATATGTCCTATTAGTAAAGTGTGAATAAATAAATAAAAATAAGTAAAAAAAATTTTTTTTTAATTTCAGAATTTATTCTTGTGGATATTATAAGACGAAAATAATCTCAGATCATCTTTCGAAAAATGCCGTCGAACAAAATAATACCTTGGCCCAGCGGTAGCATGCTCGGCTGGCACTCCAGGTGACCCGGGTTCGAATCCCGGCGGGGTCGGGTAAAAGACAGAGTAAAGTATTCAATAATATAACTTGTTGACTGAAAATCTTGACCTATTAGAAGTCCTAGCAAACCGAAGCGAAAAACAACAAACGACATTTTTAACTTATGTTCTAAAAATCTAAACTGTAATCTTAACTGTCCGTACATTCTAGAGAAAATACACCTAAGAGTCCCTAATAACAGACTAAGAAACTCAGGAAATTTGTCCTTCCACCTGCGAAACAAGAAAGAAACATGTCTCTTTAAATCTCCCATTATTTCCATCATGTCAACTTTTAACACCCTGGAAAACCAACCGGATATTTTCCAGTAGGGAAGAGACCAGCAACAGTTTTTGCCCTCATAGATGTCACCCGTTGACTTTATACGTATCTGTGTTGGTGTAGTTGCTTTCAAAAATAATAATAATAATAATAATAACAACTTTCACCTTTCTTCAACAAGTTCTAGTCCATTATTCAGGTAAAAAAAAATCGAACGTTTTTTTTTTCTTCTTAATATTTTGAAAAATTGTCCAAGGTAATTTCAGTCTTCGAATGTCTCCTGGAAATGATTCTGAAATTTTCTAAAACTAAAACCGGGACACCCTGTATATACTGCTTACTACTATTTCTCTTGAAATTATTATGTGCATCACGCTATCATAATCATGTATAATAGAGCAAATAAAATGTCCATAAATAAAACGAGTCCCTTAGATTTAAAAGCAAATAAAAAGTAATAAAATTTATAATAAAATTAAAGATGAACATTTTTATGCACAAACCATAGAAGGATATTAATAATAATAGTATTAGTAGTACTTATAATAATAATGATAGTAAAAATAGTATTAGAACTATTAGAAGTACTTATAATAATGATAATACACGGAAATATTTTTTTTCTCGGCTGTTAAACATCGTTGGTCCCATCTTTTTTGACATTATGATATTTATGATTATATTATAAGTATAGATAAACTAACCAAACTTAGTAGCTTAATCGATAAGGCGGCGATCTTGTAACTTGGAGGTCGGTGGTTCAAGTCCCGGTTTAAGCGTAGATGTAGTAAAGCGAGTTTGAGTAGTTGTGATATCACGAAAGTGATTAACACAAATATGATAACTTATAATATGTCAGCTCTGATGTATACTGGCTGAACAATATTTGATCTGCTGGGAACTTTTCCCCAAGTTCTGTCATTCTAGATTTGACTTCCGAAATAAACGTTTTTCCTACTACTGTTCTTGTAAATAAAATGGTGTATTTATTATTTCATTTCTATACCTATTAAGTTGTATTAGAACAAACATATCAATTAACACAAATATGATAACTTATAATATGTCAGCTCCATTCAACTTGTGGTGCTCAAGTTAAAGTGTTTTTAACTTACACAAGCCAAACGAATCACTTTATAATATTTAAGATACAGCGGAAACACAATACCTCTTGACTTTACATTTTAATAAATATTGCACTCAAGTCTCCGAAAGAGGTTCGTGAAGATAGCACCAGACATTGCAACTAGAATTTTGTACCACCTACTACAATTATGTACTAATTATGTACTCTTAGGCGACATGTTTCAACCTCTCTCCTGGGATTACGGTTGGGGACTTGGGGTACAAAATTCAGGGTTGGTTGTTCTTAAGAGTACATAATTATGGTAGGTGGTACAAAATTCTAGCTTCAATGTCGGGTGCTATCTTCACGCACCTCTCCAAAAGGCCTGGTTGTCAGTTTGTCTCTACTCATTGCCCAACGATGACCAATTTTTTTATTACTCCTCTTTTTTGACAAATTGACGGGGATTTCCCCCGTGCTATTTGGCAAGAAAATTTAGAGATGCATCACGTGTAAGCCCCAAGTATTTGGCCTTCAGTCCTTGTGTCATCATCATCTCGATTTTGGCCTTCGGGATCTCCTTGTTTTATCATTTCTTGTGTGGATATTTATTTTTATTATTTTGTGTTCGTTTTTGTAAAAAAAAAAAAAAATGCTCCGATTTCTTCTCTTTTTTATGACAATGCAGTTTGAATTTGCCAAAATTAATATTTTGCACATGCTTGATGATTAGTTTTTTACTCCCTTATCTTTACATACATAGAAAAGCTTCTCATTAATAATTTGTACTCTGTCATGTATATTACAAATAACATAATATTACAAATAAGATAAGCATTATATGTATTACAAATAAATTATATTCTATTCTAGAGAAACAAATTGATCATAATATATATTTAAAATACATACAATGGCGAATGTCTACCTTAGGTAGATTGCTAATAAGTACACAGCAATTGCTAATATGATTGTTAGATTGCTAATAGGTAGGTATAGTTATCATCACAATTACTCAATCTCGCTTTACTAAATCCACGCTGAAACTGGGACTTGAACCACCGACCTCCAGGTTACAAGTCCGCCGCCTTATCGATGAAGTTACTGAGGCCGACGCCTTAATTTATTCAAATAAAGTCAAGTAATAGAATCATCCAAAAAATATAAAAATTCGAATGTCATTTTTGCAGTGGGCAGTAGTCCTCTTAGCGGTAGCATGCTCGGCTTGCACTCCAGGTGACACGGGTTCGAATCCCGGCGGGTTCAGAATTTTTTCGGCTCTGGATGTCGGGGCCTAGCCTAGCCTCGTGAGGACTATTGGGGTAGTTGTAGAGTGGGCAACGGACAGTGGCGGCAATACGAGATTGATATTGGAATATTTATGATGGTTGGTTGGAGATATGATGCATTAGCATTAGTTCTCGTGATACTCTTCCATATCATAAGAGGTCCAGATAGTGTGTGTGGATATGTAGGTATATGTGTATGAGAGAGAGAAAACATGTATGTGGTAATTGTGGTATGTACGTATGACAGAGAGAGAGAGAGAAAGAGAGAGAGAGAGAAAGAGAGAAAGAGAGAGAGAAAAAAAAAAGATTTTTTTTTAAACTCGAAGAAATAAATCTTTATTTGACTTTTTATTTATTACATCCTTTCTTTCTTTTAATTTGGAGTAAGGAAGAGAAGGAGAGAGGAAGAGAGGAAGAGTAAATGAGAGAGAGAGAGAGAGAGAGATAGAGAGAGAGAGAGAGATAGAGAGAGAGAGAGAGGGAGAGAGAGGGAGAGAGATAGAGAGATAGAGAGATAGAGAGAGAGAGAAAGAAAGAAAGAAAGAGAGAGAGAGAGAGAGAGAGAGAGAGGAGAGGCGGAATTCTAGTCTAGGGCCAAAAAGAAAAACCATGAGATAGATGATATTGTTATAATTATAATGACAATAATGATAATGATAACAAAATAATGTAAAAACGTAAAGAGGTTTTTAAGAAACATTTTCTGGGGTTTAATTTCAACGACGGGTTTAATCTGGGGTTTAATCTCAACGGTGTTATCCTCCATTTGCTGAGAACTCAGACGACACATCCTAAGCCATTTTTATTTGGTTTCTAAAATGATTTCTGTCCTAATGTTTTTAAATTGGCCATTTATGGATATAACTCTTTATTGACAAGAATAATATTGACAAAGGGCGTGATTATTGCCTGAGGCAATCTCTGCCATCAAACCCATTAGCTTATAGCGCGCGACTAGCTCAGTGGTTACACCCACTTGCTATGCGGAAGGTCCCGGGTTCGATCTCCCGTGCCGACAAAAAAATTGTATTCGTAATTTGGTTACAATTGTTTGTAAGGGATAACTTCCGGTGCGCTCGTGTTGACCCAGCACCTAAATGGGAAGTATTGTGTTACTTCTCGCCCATCAGAGGGGAGACATACTACGGGATGGGCAGGCTACAACACAGACCACAAGCATCTACAGTAGGCCCTGTTTCATGGCTACATATTTTGTAAAAAGCCTGTGAAACACTCATCTTTTAAAAAAAAAAAAAAAAAAACTGAAAAAAACACACGTATTAATGTAGACTTGTAGACATCTTAATATATAAATGTCAAAGTCACTGACTGACTGATCATCGCTCTACAGCCCAAACCGTAATACCTAGAGAGCTGAAATTTGGTAGGTAGCTTTGTCTTATAGTCTAGATGTGCAATAAGACGGGATTTCCCACTACAACACCTGCCACTACAACACCTGCCATTGGCGAAAAAGGATTTTTTCCTTTCACGGCCATGCCTCGGCCCGCAAAGCGGGCGACAGCCCGCTAGTATATGATATAATGTCTAATTATTACTAAGAAATTATACATAGGTACATATTATATATCATCGTCTCGCGTCTCCTTAATTTGGACAGGATGTTCAATAGAGGAGACGAGACCTCACGACAATAATATTAATTGTAACAGAAATTAAGAACAAGGAGGGAAGACTGAAGTAGATAAGGGAGGTGTTGGACGAGGAGGTGTTGGCAAAAATGAAACTTAGGGACACATTGCTTCCTCGTAATTAAAAAATGTAATAATACCTAATTAGCTAATAATATTTCCTTATTTATACTGCCGATTAGGACTAGTGAGTCCCATCATGCCAGCAGTAAGCCCAAGACATATTGTTCCCGGCTGGGTTTCGAGCCCACGACCTCTGGAGTACCAGTCAGCTACCGAGACAAATACTATCCGACTAGGACGAAATGATACCTATTAAATAAATGTGTTTCTTTGTGGTATGATATCACAATTTTTGTGATATTTTGCCACAATATATCACAAACACCGCCCCTTAGTTAGGACTTATGTTTTTTTATATATTTTTCTATTCCTTTCATTTTATTGTATGTATGTATTGTTTCCATTTTTTCATTCTTTAAATAATTATTCATATATTCATATTGTACATTATATCTATTTCTATCTAATGAAGTGTAGTATATAATAATAATATATATTATTTATTATATAATAATAAATTAATCATTTGTTTTATTTTTAATTTTTTGTAGACAGAGGACCAATCCTAAGCCATTTTTATTTGGCTACTACAATATTTTTTCCTATAATTTCAGCACTGGTCGCTGCTCACATTAAAGCAGCTACTCATTTCTCCTCACGAGGTATGAGTGGACCCCGAACATTCAAGTACAGAGTAGAATAGCAGAGCGCACGAATAGCTCAGTGTTTAAGCACACGCTTGCCATGCGGAAGGTCCCAGGTTCGAACCCCCGCGCCGACAAAAATTTGTATTCAAAATACAGTTGCTTCTAAGGGATATTTTCCGATGCGCTCGTGTTGACCCAACACCTAAATGGGATGTATTGTGTCAATTCTCGACCATCAGAGGGGAGGCACACTACGGGATGGGCAGTCTACAATACAGACCACAAGCGTCTACAGTAGCTCCTGTTTCATGATGGTTACAAAAAAGGCTGTAAAACACTCATCTTTAAATTTAAAAAAATAATCTCTCGAGAGATCTCTTGAATATATTTTGTAGACTCGGACGTAAAAATAAAAACATAACATATCATTAAGTAAGCTAGCGGAAGGTCAATTAAAAAGAGTATCTAATAATTAAGCCTTGTTCATAGTGACAATAACCACACGACTCAAACATTCAGAGACGTCCAGACTGGTTAGAAACTGGATGGGTGACTAGTTCTGTACGTACGATGATCTTTAGATTATTGAGTATATACTTTAGGTATTCAGTCTGGCTGGGGTACTATATACAAGGAGTAGACCAGCAGTCTGGCTGGGGGACTATAAACAGGGAGTAGACTAGCATTGGCTCGGTTCTGGGGGCCTTTGTCAATAATTATTAACCTCCTTGTAAAGACAGTTGTAGGAGTGCTGAGTCATTCCTCCATTATCTAGCTACCGTCGTTCAGGATGACGCCACCCTATGATTAGGTATTCAATTCCGGCCCTACCCAGGCTGGGTGACGTTAATGTGGG
This sequence comes from Bactericera cockerelli, assembly GCA_024516035.1. Taxonomy (NCBI): domain Eukaryota; kingdom Metazoa; phylum Arthropoda; class Insecta; order Hemiptera; family Triozidae; genus Bactericera; species Bactericera cockerelli. The sequence goes on along the minus strand of CM044966.1, from coordinate 2,732,923 downwards.
TAGCTGGTACGACTATCAGCTGATGGAGGGTAAAACTCCAGCCCTAATCCAGGACGTGAAATGAAATAGAATCGTTGGCATTAGGAAGGGCATCTTAACCACTTAGCTAAGACGAGTAGAATGAGGGTGGCAGAGTTTCAGAGCGGTCCGGTCAACGTTTTCTATACGAGCATACCATACAGTCGGCCGATAGTGTTGAAAATTCGTGGAAATTATCCTTTATTTGTTCATAAACATGGTTTTTTTCTATTTGTAAAATATTTATCCTATAAAATATATGAGACCTGTTAGACTGCTGGAGTAAAGGTACTTTTCAGTTTTAGCTCGGCAGTATAAACAAGGTATATTCTATTCAATTCTATTCAATTTTATTCAATTCTATTATATTCTATTCAATTCAATTAAATTCTATTCAATTTTATTCAATTCAATTCAATTCAATTCAATTCAATTCTATTCTATTCTATTCTATTCTATTCTATTCTATTCTATTCTATTCTATTCTATTCTATTCTATTCTATTCTATTCTATTCAATTCTATTCAATTCTATTCAATTCTATTAATTCTATTCAATTCTATTCAATTCTATTCAATTCTATTCAATTCTATTCTATTCTATTCAATTCAATTCAATTCTATTCAATTCAATTCTATTCAATTCAATTCTATTCAATTCTACTCTATTCTCTTCTATTCTTGTATAATTTATTGTTTTGCACAAAATATGTGGGTATAAAACCACGCAGGTCCCCAGTTATGGGCCTGGTGAACGGTTTCTGTTCAGGTCAAGGTCACGCCGCGCGCAGGCGTCGTAGCATCTAGCGTTTTGTCCCTCGGCACGAAGTACGGGCACACGGCTAGTTATCTACTGGTATTATAATCTAATAATAATAATAATAATGCTTTTTCTTTGTGTTATTATGTCACAATTTTAGTGGGTAGCGCAGAATCATAGGACTTTACCACTTTAATTTACAATATCTTGTATTATTTTTTTGCTTAAGATTCTGCCACTGGTCGCTGCTTCACATTAAAGCAGCTACTCATTTTTCCTCACGAGGTATGAGTGGACCCCGAACATCCAAGTACAGAGCAGAAAAAATCCTCCCCCGCTGGGAATCGAACCCAGGTCACCATGTGTGCAATGCCTAGCGCGCTAAATCGCTCTGCCACAGTGACTACATCTACTTGTATTATAATCTAATCTGATCTTTAATAATCTAATCTTTAGTGATCTAATCAGGTCTTGAGTAATCTAATCAGGTCTCCAGTGTCGTATCTAACTAGGAACCACGTGTTGGCTGAATAATATTATCTTCTTAATCTTCTTCTGTCTTTGTTGTCACAGGCTTCTTAATCTAGTATGTCATTGTGCTATATCTATTAGGAGTGCTTTTTTTCTATTAGGAGTGCTATATTTAATGCACAGTCTATTATCGTCTAAACACGTGTAGTTTCAGTTCTTAATCCAGTATCTGGGTGGTAGAGATTGCCATAGGCAATAACCCCGCCCTTTAGTTAGGACGTATGTATATATTTTCTATTCTCTTTCCTTTTCATTGTATATATTGTTTCCATTTTTTCATTGTTATAGTAATTATTTATTTGTGTTGTACATATATGTCTTTTTATATCTAATAAAGTGGTTAATATTAATTTTAATTAATAATAATAGTATGTCACTGTGCTCTATCTTGTATCTGCTATATTTTCCGCACAATCTATCGTCTAAGCTCTGTATAGTTTCAACTAGATTTTTCTTCGTATCTCATCACTAGATCAATGAGATAAGATAATTCATTTATACCCACTTACAATCAAATCTTGATAAAAAATCTATACATTATCTTATTTTTTGTCTATATTTCCGACACTGATAGCTGCTGCCACTAAAGCAGCTACTCATTTTTCCTCACGAGGTAAGAGTGGTCCCCGGACACCCAATTACAGAGTAGAAAAATTCCTGCCCCGCTGGGGACCGAACCCAGGTCACCATTAGCGCAATGCCTAGTGCGCTAAATCAATTGGTCACGGTGGCTACTAATTACATCAATAAAAATGTGTGAGTGATATGACTATGCAGTTGAAAGCAAAGTTAAACCCAATTAAAAACAAAAAAAAATGTCGCTGCTCACCTTAGAGCAGAGCTATACCTACTCATTTTTCCTCACGAGGTATGAATGGACCCCCGGACATTCAAGTACAAAGCAGAAAAAATCTTGCTCCGCAGGGGATCGAACCCGCAACTCTCAGGTCTCTACGCAAAGACCGCGGGATTAAAATAGCTGATGATGAATTATGCAAGAGATTGGGCGTTAACAAATTACAAAAAAAAGGCGAATCGCTTTTGAATCGCACTCAAAAAACACACTTTCTGATTCTGGGACACTTCGGTTACTTCCGAGTTATCGCAAGTAGTGCCGAGTTATTCCGAGTAGTTCCGAGTTATCCCGAATAGTTCCGGAGGTTAAGTGCACTGGTGGTCAAGTGGTCAACGCGGTAGTCTGGTAATCCAAGGAACGTAGGGATCTGGCGGTTTGAATCCCACCCAGTGCATGAATTTTTCCTCATTTATTTGAGTTTGTGAACACATAATAATAAGACTGAGATTTAGGTGGTAGAAAATACTTTCAGCATTAAGCGCGCCTGGTGGTTACCTTCCATTAAAGATTATTATTAATACCTAATACCTTTGGAAAAGTTGGTGTAACGTCGATTCTTCAACTGCATAGTAATATCAAGACGGGAGTTTTACCCTCCATTCGCTGGACACTCACAAACCAGCTACTCGAATTGAGCTCACCCAGCCTGAGTGGGGTCGGGAATAGCCAGTATCACGATGGTTCGATTTTGACAGGTCAACCATTCAAGTCTTACCTTGCCGGACGTTGCTTAACTTCAAGAACTGAGAACTGGTGTATTTAACGTGCCATCGACGCGAAGGACCGATTTATGAAAGAGGATTAGATTTAATGTGAGTGGACACTATTCCAAGATGCCTTCAAATGGGGAATTTCAACCAATAATAATAAATAGTAATAAAATGAGAAGAAAAAAAACAATTCACAGTGCACTATAACCTGAGTCAGCTGATAGTTTCCACTTAGATTTAATCTCATCTAATTGACCAAAGACACAATAAAAAAAAAGAAAAAGAAGCTAAAGTCCTACCTAAAGGGCGAGCACTTTGCCTGTGGCAATCTCTTCCACCCAACCCTAAAAGTATGCTAGATTTTGAAGATGGAGCAGGACTTATACATGTTTATGAATGATAAATTTAAACAACTTCTTCTTTTCAAAACAAAAAAAAAATTGAAAAAAAACTAGAAAAAATCATTTGGCCCTTAACATCAATTTTTTATTTTTTAACGAGGAAGTGATCCGTCATCACGGGCAGAGTATCTCTCTCAATCCTATCACTTACTTTTGAATGGAAAAACACTATTTAGCATAAACACCTTGACCCATTCTACAAGTCTGTAGCGGCTTTTAGCATTTTTAGTCGAGCTACATCGGAGTGAATGGCATTACCGACCGCAGTAGCTCGATCGATAAGTCGGTGGACTGGTAACCTGGAGGTCAGTGGTTCAAGTCCCGGCTTCAGCGAGCTTTTAATAACGGAGTTCATCAGTTGGGTTAAAATGTCATTAAAAAAGGTTCTTTTATCTGGCTGCCAAGGGATCAATAAAAAATCCATCAGTTGGGCCATTGGAAAAAATAGGAGTCCAAGTACTTTGACGCAAATATTTTTTTTTTTTTTTTTTTTTCAAGTACTGTCTACACACACCAAATTGAAAACCATTTTGGCATGCAATAACTGACAAATATGATAACTTTATGTTTTTTTTTGTGAATATCTTTATATGTCCGTATCGAAATTAGGGCAACTATTATATTAACATTCTTTAGTGGAAGGTAACCACCAGGCGAGGGTAATGCTGAAAGCGTTTTCTATCACCTAACCCTCAGAGTCGTATGATTATGTGGTCATAAATAACTAAAATAAATGAGGAAAAATTGATGTATTGAGTGGGATTCGAATCAACGGATCCGTACGCTACCTAGATTACCAGACTAGCGCGTTAACCATTTGCCTTCCCGTGCATAGACATTATAGTTACTCATAGTAGAACTAGTCAAAAAATACACTGCCGTGATTTTTTTTTTAATGTTTCACAGCCTTTTTATTTCGTAGCCATGAAACAGGAGCTACTGTAGACGCTTGTGGTCTGTGTTGCATCCTGCCCATCCCGTAGTATGCCTCCTCTCTGATGGGTGAGAAGGGACACAATACTTCCCATTTAGGTGCTGGGTCAGCATGAGCGCACCAGAAGGTGTCCCTTACAAACAATTGTAATCAAATTTTGAATACAATTTTTTGTCGGCACGGGGTATCGAACCCGGGACCTTCCGCATGGCAAGCGAGTGCTTTACCACTCAGCTAATCGCGCGCTCTGAAAAGTTGGCTCTAGTTGAAAAGTTGGCTCGTTCTTAAGCAAATATTTCTATTATTTTTACTGTACACTTCATTAATTTGGCATGAATAACAATTCAGCGTATGTAAGCAACAAACCGACTGTAGCAACTACTTCAAATTTTGGGATTGACAGCTTTTGCTTTGAATTAAATGCTTTTGGTCTCAAAACTTTACGAATACCTTTTGCTTCTCTTGTGAATACGGCCTCCATATCTCAGATATTTCGGAAGTAATAATTGAATAGCTTATTATTAGGAATAGCAATAGGTGCCCCCATTCATAAATGAGTTTCCGGCGAGCCAGTTTACTTACAGGTAAAATTATTTATGCCAAACGAAAAGTCATACAGGTAAATAGGGAGTAATACTTACCAAAATAAATTTGACCATGTCGGGTCAAAGGTCAAGGTCAAGGCCGGCAGACTGAGTCATCCTGTTGTATAGGTGACAGACAGAAACTGTAATAAAAATAGGCTCTTAAATAAGGCGCACGAATAGCTCAGTGGTTAAGCACTCGCTTGCCATACGGAAGGTCCTGGGTTCGATACCCCGTGCCGACAAAAATTTGTAATCTTAATCTGGTTACAATTGTTTGCATGGGATACCTTCCGGTGCGCTCGTGTTGGCCCAGCACCTAAATGGGAAGTATTGTGTCACTTCTCGCCCATCGTCAGAACCGACCTCAGTAGCTTGATCGATAAGGTGGCGGACTTGTAAACTGGAGGTCGGTGGTTCAAGTACCGGTTTCAGCGGGTATTTAGTAAAGCGAGTTTGTGATTTCACGAAAGTTAACAGAAATAATAAAGAAGAAAAAATAAGAGTTGGTACGAAGAAAAATCAAGCCACTGCTTGATTTTTTGAACCTATAGGTACACCTGATTCAAGCCGAGTGCGCCAAAGGTTTTTTAATCGTGACTAATTGGCCATAATATTATTATTATTGTTAACTTGTAATCATTGTCGTTAAAAATTAACTGTCATAATATAAATGTTTTGCTTGCATTACATGTGAGCAAAAAAAATTACTCTCTTTATTGTAAGGGTTTACTTTGTAATACATTTCAGTGCTGTAGCTAAACTTTTTTTAAAAAAAGATGAGTGTTTCACAGCCATTTTAATTATGTAGCCATGAAACAGGAGCTATTGTAGTAGCTTGTGGTCTGTTTTGCTGCTTGACCATACCGTAGTATGCCTCCCCTCTGATGGGTGAGAAGTAACAAAGTACTTCCCAATTAGGTGCTAGGTCAACACGAGCGCACCGGAAAGAATCCCTTACAACAACTGTAAGCAAATTAGGAATACAATTTTTTGTAGGCACGGTCGATAGAACCTGAGACCTTCCACATGTCTAGCGAGTGCTTTCTTAATAAAAACTTAATCAAAACCAGCGTCGATGTTGAATGCATCGGTTCTCCTAGGATCACCCAAGTCAAGCAACGTCTAGCGAGGTGAAGACTTCGTGATGATGGCATTCCTGCAAATGGAGGGTAACACCCCCATCTCGACCTTGCCTAGCATTCTCTTACCTGCTCCTCAAAATTTATTCTTATACTGATTGCCTCAGATTAAGAAATTGAGCTCTTACCTGCTCCTCAATAATTCTTACCACACGCTACTAATTCCCTCAGAACAAGAAACTGAGTTCTCTTACCTGCCCCTCAATAATTCTTACCACACGATACTGATTCCCTCAGAATAAGAAACTGAGTTCTCTTACCTGCTCCTCAATAATTCTTACCACACGCTACTGATTCCCTCTGAATAAGAAACTGAGTTCTCTTACCTGCTCCTCAATAATTCTTACCACACGCTACTGATTCCCTCAGAATAAGAAACTGAGTTCTCTTACCTGCCCCTCAATAATTCTTACCACACGCTACTGATTCCCTCAGAATAAGAAACTGAGTTCTCTTACCTGCCCCTCAATAATTCTTACCACACGCTACTGATTCCCTCAGAACAAGAAACTGAGTTCTCTTACCTGCTCCTCAATAATTCTTACCACACGCTACTGATTCCCTCAGAACAAGAAACTGAGTTCTCTTACCTGCTCCTCAATAATTCTTACCACTAGCTACTGATTCCCTCAGAATAAGAAACTGAGTTCTCTTACCTGCCCCTCAATAATTCTTACCACACGCTACTGATTCCCTCAGAACAAGAAACTGAGTTCTCTTAACTGCTCCTCAATAATTCTTACCATACGCTACTGATTCCCTCAGAATAAGAAACTGCGTTCTTTTACCTGCCCCTCAATAATACTGTTATCAGGTTATCAGCAATACCCAATTATTTTTAATAATAATAATTAATTTACTACACCAAATAATAATAAAAATAACATTGATAATAATAATAGTGTAGCCCCTACTATAATCACCGATGCGATTTTTTTTATTATTAAAATGATAAATTTATTGCACCTAATAATAATATGATATTAATAATAAACAGAAATGTATAATGAGTGGTTTTATATAATGTAAAACTTCTTAATTTAATTAATACATATGAAAAGGTTCGGCATATAATAATAATAATAAAAATAATAATCACCTATTTTATCACCGAAATAATCAAAAATTGGAATAATTATCGCAACCTGAGGTTATTGACCTCTTATTTTGATAATACTGGACTCATCAGTCAGGCGGGTTTAAACCAAATCAGACACCTCTATAGTTTAATTTGTTAAGATACCACATGGTGCCAAGCTGTCTCCCTAGAGGGCTATAGCCAAGCTGGTTACAGTAGTTGGGTGTAAGAGATTGCCACAGGCAATAACCCC
>CM044966.1:2685824-2725557 GCA_024516035.1 Bactericera cockerelli | reverse complement strand
GGGGTATTTCGACATTGTGGAATTATATTCATAAGAAGATGCGCATTATTATTATTATTATTATTATACAACGCTTTATTAGGTATAAATGGACATTATGTACCTACATACAAATAATTATTTTAACAATGAAAAAAAATGGAAACAATATATACAATAAAAATGAAAAAGAATAGAAAATATATAAAAACATAAGTCCTAACTAAAGGGCGGGGTTATTGCTTATGGACTCTTCTTCCTCTTATGTAAGAATGAAATGTGTACAGTAAAATACAATGAAATTATAAAGAACAAATATATATATTAGGTAACAAAGAAGTAAGAACAAAAAAGAGAAAAAAACTGTTGTCCTACCTAAAGGGCGGGGTTATTGCCTGCGGCAATCTCTGCCACGTTGACTACTTTTCCTCTATTTAAATAAATTATTATTATCAAGAAGATCACTTTATTTACTAAATAAATGTATAAGTTACTATATTATGTTGGCTTAACAAAGCAACACATAATAATAATAATAACTATTTATGTATGTACTTATTATTGTTTGTGTTATTATAATAAATTACTAACACAAATATGATAACTTAAAATTATGATTATTATAAATTTAATGCCTTAGAAGACAAAAAAAAAAAAAAAAAAAAAAAAATGGTCTAGGGTGAGTTCTCTGTATATAAAAAAATGAAAAATTAAAAAAAAAAAAAATTATTATCATCATTTTTACTAGTCACAACTACTCAAAATCGCTTTACTAAATTTATGTTGAAACCGGGACTTGAAACCACCGACATCCAGGTTAAAAGTCGGCCAATAATGGCCAATCAGCAAATAATGTTAGCCTCCGTGGCGTAACGGTTGTGAGTATTGCCCGTAGTCTTGAGATCCTGAGTTCGATCCCCGGTCGGAGCAGATTTTTCACACAGAAAAATCTGTTCCCTCCAAACATATGAGGCTGGCATTTCCGGCCCTACCCAGGCTGGGTGAGGTTAATGTGGGTAGCTGGTACGATTCCCAGCGAATGGAGGGTAAAACACCCGTCCTAATCAAGGACATTAAATCTAATAGAATCGTTGGTGTTAGGAAGAGCATCCAGCCGTAAAAAATGTGCCAAAACCAACCAACCTCAACCATGAGGTTGAACAACGTCGACCCTGCTCAAGCGGAATAAGACAGAGTAAAAGAATATTATTTTAACCAATAATATCCTGGAAATTTCTAAACCCACGACCTACTAGTCACACGCCTTGACCACTTCCTTACATATAATGCGAATCTGAGGACACTTCTTCAAAAAGAAGATTATTTTAACCAATAATGCCCCGGAAAATTCTGACACGACCTCTGGATTACTAGTCACACGCCTTGACCACTGCCTTACATAGAATGCGAATCTGAGGACACTTCTTCAAAAAGAAGATTCGGAGGACAGTTCTTTAAGAAGGCTGCACCAGAATCTTGAAAAACAATATAAGAAAAACCATCCATAACCTCGCCAAGGTTGCACGACTGAAGGTCGCGGTGATTTACATCATTATCTTGGGTTGAGTGGCAGAGAACGCCTGAGGCATTGGGTGTTGCGTCCCGCGAGACTTGAGTACGTACTTGTGATTGATAATGACCGAAAACAAAATGAGGTTCAAGTTCAAATAGAACAAATTACCTACCTACTGTCTTGTGAAATTAGGGGCGGAATTAATAGACAACAGCAATAACTCAAGTCATTGCTAAGCGTCGATTTTCCCTATCTTACACAGTACGCAATCCGTGACTTAGCGCCACAGAGGTATTACAAAAACTATTATTGGGGCGGAATTAATACCTACACGTTATTGTAATACCTCTGTGGCGCTAAGTCACGGTTTGCGTACTGTGTAAGATAGGGAAAACCGACACTTACCAACGACTTAAGTTATAATAATGTTGTCTATTAATTCCGCCCTTAATGGTCTATTAGTTTCACCCTTAGGGTAGAATTAATAGACTTTTTTGTAATACCTCTGTGTCGCTAAGTCACGGATTGCGTACTATGTAAGATAGGGAGAAACGATGCTTAGCAATGACTTGTGATGTACAATAAATTTGTCTATTATTTTCGCCCTTAAAGTCCGTCTCGGTGACTTAGGACGAAATTAATACACAAATTCTACAACTCAAGTCTGTAAGTGTCGATATTCCCTATCTTTTTTTTCGATGGCAATTACAATAAAATTATTGAGATATTAGAAATATAGGTAATATATTATTTCAAATCAACGCTACCCACTAAAATTGTGATATAATAACACAAATAACACATTATTATTATTATCATTATCATGGATTACAAATTATGCATTACATACCCCGTATATGTATTTTCCACTTCTGGTTGGTACTTAATTGGTACTAACCTATTAAAAGTTATCATATTTGTGTTAATCACTTTGGTGATATCACAACTACTCAAACTCGCTTTACTAAATCTACGCTGAAACCCGGACTTGAACCACCGACCTCCAGGTTACAAATCCGCCGCCTTATCAATCAAGCTACCGAGGTCGGTTAGAGGTCCTAACCAAATAACCATACAAAATATGCATCCATACCCCGTATATTTTCCACTTTTGGTTGGTACTTACCTATTACGTATCTCCTCCACTTCTGGTAGGTACTTACTTACTTCTTACCTATTAAATAATTCATGTTCTTATCCTCAAGCCGGGATCTGAACCAGTGACCTTGGGGTTGAGGGAAGCTGTGAGGGGCGCAGTCACCCGAGACGAGTGATAGTCAGGGGTCCGCTGGAATAGGGGCCAGTTGTACGAGAATATTTTCATTTATTTTTAAATATAGGTTTGACAAATAGATTAGAATTATAACGTCGCTACTTTTATTTTTAAATTTGGGGTTCAAGTTAACGCTAAAGTTCGCCAGCCACCAATCGGAATTCCGCCACAAGTGACTTCACCTATTATTTTTTTGACAAAATTCTCTTGGATTATTATAGGGTTTATTTATGGTCTAGGACAGGGGTGCCCAACCTTTACAGAAGAAGATCTACTATAAAGTCTCAGATAATCAACGCGATCGACCGGAAAACCTCTCTGGACGTGATCGACCCAAAATCACTCCGTCGATCGCGATCGACTGATTGGGCAGTCCTGCTCTAGGAGGAGTCAAATCTCATACAATTTTGCATAACCTCAACTGCTTATGTTTTTGGTGCATTTTATCCACCAATAATATATTTTTTTGGCGGTTTTTCGTGGATTTAGGGGTTTATGGCTAAACAGTTACCTAAAGATATCAAAAATTTGATATTCTATCTGGCCATTCTACCATGGGCGCTCCATATAATCCTTCATCTAATGTGACAAAGATTGCCGTATCTGTCTCACGATTTTTAATAATAATGAAACATTAAAAAAAAACACTGCCAATTATGGACACAATACTTCCTCGTGATTCTTCTACATTGTATACACGTGGCAATTTTGAGATTTTATACTAAATCACATGTATCTATAAAACCGCTTAACCAATTTTCTTCAAAATCTGTTAAGTAATTTCCGATATTTGCGCGTTACAAGGAATATTTTTAACAGACCGACCGATAGACAGACGGACACAAAACCAAAGTTGCTCAGGAGGTTATGAAACGTCCAGAAATATGAAAAACATTGAAATCGGAGACCAAAAATATTTTTTTTTTTACAAAAACGAACACAATATTTCCGATTTCTAATATTAGAAATTTCTCAGAAGTAATAGAATAAAAATATCCATATAGCAACAGCTTCCTCTTGTGAATATTGAATGCTTCATCCACTGTGGCAAAGGTAGCCGTTTTTTAAATTATTATAAGAATCTCACGATTTTCATAATATTTTTAACGGACGTTGAATTAAAAAAATAAAAATATCGAGCAACTGCCCCCTCTTGTGAGAATTGGTAAGTGAGAGGTGGTTGTATGGACCAGGCGAGGTAGAGGTCAGGTAATGGTAAGTTTGTAGGTGGTATCACTCAATTCAAACTTGAAACAGTTATACAATATACATGTATCACCTCTTTATTTCTGAGAGTGGAAAGTGTTTCTGAAACTGGCTATAATAAATAATAATATTGCCTTATTTATAGTGCCCGATTAAGACTATTAAAGTCCCATTATTCCAGCAGTAAGCCCAAGACATATTATTATGTGGTAAAAATCCCAAATGGGAGGATAAGTTGTCATGTCCCGGCCGGGTTTCGAACCCACGACCTCTGGAATCTATGGATTCACACAGTGCCGCCTTTACCACTGAACTACCGGGACAAGGATAGTAGTAATAATAATACCCGAAGAATCTCCAGGGTCGAACCCTCGACCTCCAAACTAGAGAGAGAGAGGCAGCACCGCAGTAGCCACTTACCGTCCTATGGATGAGCCTTGCGGTTGGGTTTGGTCCTGAGGAATTTCCTGTTCAACACTCAGGAACAGAAACAATATACAGGATGGTTCAATACGTTTATTTAATAATAATAAGAAGAAGTATTGTATTGTATAAATATACAATACAATACATAGAAAATTAATAGAACAAAACTTAATAGAACAAGTTCACTATATCCGATATGTATCGCTTGTAGAGAACAATGTACGTTATAAGGGAACTTCGTAAGACATGAAAAATGTACAATTATGTATGAATGTAGAAAAAATAAATTTTGAGATTTTATACTAAATCACATGTATCTCCAAAACCGCTTAATTGATTTTCTTTAAATTTATTTAATATGATAGAAAACTATTTTTCCTACATTCTAGATTCCACAAAAAATTCTGTATCGGCAAGTCCAAAATTTCGGAATTTCTTAAATATCAGAGTTACAAAATTTTACAAAAACGAACACAATAGGCCGATTTCTATTATTATAAATTTTCGGAAGCAATAAAATAAAAATATCAAGCAACTGCCCCTCTTGTCAGTATTGAATGCTTCACTGTGACTAAGGTAGCCCTTTTTTAAATTATTATAAGAATCTCACGATTTTTATAATCATTTTTAATGGACGTTGAATTAAAAAATAAAAATATCGAGCAACTGCCCCCTCTTGTGAGTATTGGTAAGTGAGAGGTGGTTGTATGGACCAGGCGAGGTAGAGGTCAGCGAATGGTAAGTTTGTAGGTGGTATCACTCAATTCAAACTTGAAACAGTTATACAAATATGTATACATGTATCACTTCTTTATTTCTGAGAGTGTAAAGTGTTTCTGAAACTGGCTATAATAAGTAATAATAAAAATAATAATTATATTGCCTTATTTATAGTGTCCAATTAGGACTATTAAGTCCCATTATTCCAGCAATAAACCAAGACGTAATATTATGAGGTAAAAATCCCAAATGGGAAGAATACTTGTCATGTCCCGGCTGGGTTTCGAACCCGCGACTCCTGGAATCTCTAGATTCACAGAGTGCCGCCTTTACCACGGAGCTACCGGAACAGACCGGGCTATGGGTTCGATAGTAGTAATAATAATAGCCGAAGAATCTCCAGGGTCGAACCCTCGACCTCCAAACTAGAGAGAGAGAGGCAGCACCGCAGTAGCCACTTACCGTCCTATGGATGAGCCTTGCGGTTGGGTTTGGTCCTGAGGAATTTCCGGTTCAACACTCAGGAACAGAAACAATATACAGGATGGTCCAATACGTTTATTTAATAATAATAAGAAGAAGTATTGTATTGTATAAATAAATACAATACATAGAAAATGAAATTCATAGAACAAAACTTAATAGAACAAACGGTGCTAACGCCAACGGCATTCTCTTCCGCACCCGATTAGGACTATTAAGTCCCATTATTCCAGCAGTAAGCCCAAGACGTATTACTAAGTGGTAAAAAGCCCAAACGGGAGGATAACTTGTCATGCCCCGGCTGGGTTTCGAACCCGCGACCTCGGGAATCTTTGGATTCACAGAGTGCCGCCTTTACCACTGAGCTACGGGACATGTTTAATTGTAATTTCAACACTGTGTTTCGACCTTATTTGGTTCGAAACACAGCAATAACTGAAATGTTTTTACTGAATTAACAAAACTTAAAATTAGGTACATTATTCCTAACATTATATTGAAATATATCAGGGGGTTTTTTTTCACACCACTAATTGTTTTGATCAATTGATATAATAAATTTTAATTTAAAAATCCTTTTTCTTTAGTTTGCTCAACACCGATGCAATATTTCCTCTTTGTACCGCGAAACTCACTCTTTGTTAGGGTTAGGATCTAATTTATTATAATGGTGCATAATTATGGTTAATAGGAGATTTTAAATATTATCTAGTGATTTCTTGAGATTGGAAGACTTAAATAAGGTAGGGAGGTTAGAACGTAATTTAGATTTTGGTACATGAATGTTGAAATTGGAAATAATGTAGGGTTAAAGGGACTATCGATACTATCGTTTTTATACCTTATAAATTTATATCTATCTATACTTATAAAAGAGAGTTTCACTGACTGACTGACTGACTGACTGACTCACTGACTGACTCACTGATTCATCACTGTTTCTCCGAATTGGTAAGTCCTAGGAAGCTGAAATTTGGTGGTTAGCTTTGTCTTACAGTCTAGATGTGCAATAAGACGGGATTTTTCGAAATTCCAACTACAACACCTGCCATTGGCGAAAAAGGATTTTTCGCTTTCACGGCCATGCCTCGACCCGCAAAGCGGGCGACAGCCCGCTAGTGTATATATAAACTCGTATATTTTTTCACTAAAATGTTTTATTATTAATTATCATATTTGTGATCACTTTTGTGATATCACAACTACTCAACTCGCTTTACTAAATCTACGCTGAAAACGGGAATTATTATTATTATTATAGTAAAATACTATGAAATTATATAGAAAAAATAAATAGATTGAACAAAGAAACAAGAACAAAAAAGAGAATGAAGCTAATATCCTACTCATGCTGTGTGGAATTAAGTCTAGATTTTATATCTTTCAGGTAATAAAAAGTAAAAAAATCTTTCCTTATCATATTAGGAATGGGAACAGTACCGAAAGCCACCGGTGACTCAAAGGTAACAGTTACCTAAAAATCAAAGCCAAATTCGTAATCAGGACCTCAAAATCATTGGATTTGATACGTCACAATCCCCATTTAGGATTAATAATAAAAAAGTTAGTCAGAGCGGGTCCCCCCCAAAATACCGGTAATTCGGGGCCGAGGTCCAAAAAGTTCAAGATAGGTATCAAAAAAATAATCAGAAGAGACCCCTATGATTTTTTAAATCCAAGAAAATGATGTTCTCTAACTTTTCTTGTATCTTTAACCAATCCAAAGTTGGGCGCTTGCGGCCAATATGAGTTTACAGGTCCGTCGCCTTATCGATCAAGCCACTGAGGTCAGTTTAATATTATCGAAAATCACAGTTGACCACCAACCATAATCCCGACACCACAAAACTATTCTCATTCACTCTCACAGAGCAACCAAATTCTGGTAAATTTCTCGAACAACATTCATATTCAATAAGCAATCACACTTCAATTCAAATTCATTCCGAAAATCTAAAGCTTATCTAAACATTCACACTTCTATTCAAAGTCATCCCAAAAATCCTAAGCTTTCTAAACATTCACACTTAAAGTCAACCCAAAAATCTACAGCTTATCTAAACATGGAGAAAATTACTTGTAAATGCACATGCGGCTTGGACGAAGAAGACAGTCATAGCTGCGGCAGTAGAAAAAGCAGAGGCCATTCCGCCGGAAGCCAACATTCAGGCAGAAGTCATTCAGGCAGCAGCCATCATTCGACGCATGCGTGTAAAGATCCCTGTGCTCGCAAACCCAGCAAGGATAAATGTGACAAACATGGCAGCAGTAAAAGACCTAGCAGTAATAGGAGTCATTGTCGCTGTAAGTGTGAAAAACACGAAGATCCATGCAAAGCATGTAAAAGCCATGAGAAATGTGCTAAACATAAGAGCAGCCATGATAAATGTGACAAACATGGCAGCAGTAAAAGACCTAGCAGTAATAGGAGTCATTGTCGCTGTAAGTGTGAATGCAAAGCATGTAAAAGCCATGAGAAATGTGCTAAACATAGCAGCAGCCATGATAAGTGTGCTAAACATAGCAGCAGCCATGATAAGTGTGCTAAACATAGCAGCAGCCATGATAAGTGTGCTAAGTGTAAAAGAAGCAAGAGCCCATGCCATGGATCTAAAAGCAAGAGCCCATGCCATGGATCTAAAAGCAAGAGCCCATGCCATGGATCTAGAAGCAAGAGCCCATGCCATGGATCTAGAAGCAAGAGCCCAAGCCATGGATCTAGAAGCAAGAGCCCAAGCCATGGATCTAGAAGCAAGAGTCCATGCCATGGATCTAAAAGCAAGAGCCCATGCCATGCATCTAGAAGCAAGAGCCCATGCCATGCATCTAGAAGCAAGAGTCCATGCCATGGATCCAAAAGTAAGAGCCCATGCCATGCATCTAGAAGCAAGAGTCCATGCCATGGATCCAAAAGTAAGAGCCCATGCCATGGATCTAAAAGCAAGAGCCCATGCCATGGATCTAAAAGCAAGAGCTCATGCCATGGATCTAAAAGCAAGAGCCCATGCCATGGATCTAAAAGCAAGAGCTCATGCCATGGATCTAAAAGCAAGAGCTCATGCCATGGATCTAAAAGCAAGAGCCCATGCCATGGATCCAAAAGCAAGAGCCCATGCCATGGATCTAAAAGCAAGAGCCCATGCCACGGATCTAAAAGCAAGAGCCCATGCCATGGATCTAAAAGCAAGAGCCCATGCCACGGATCTAAAAGCAAGAGCCCATGCCATGGATCTAAAAGTAATTCATCTCTCAAATCCCAAGGTAGTTGTGGAGGTCACGAGGATCCTTGTGGCAAACCCACAATAGAATACAAAATAACCATAACCCAGGGGCCATGTCCGGCTCCAAAAGAGAAAAAGAAGCCATGTTGAAAAAGAAGCAATGTTGAAATAGACCCGTCCAGAGACCAAGCTGATGTATTCGGTGGATTTGAAAATGCATGATAAATGCACAGTCTTGAGATAAACCTGTGAAATGCCCAAGTTGTAAATAGTAATAATAATAATAATACAAACTCAATTTTTTATTATAAGTGAAATCTCTTATAGTAAAAATAAATCTGATCTGGTAGCAGGGTCGCACCTGCCTATGCTTAAAGGTTACTCACAAATTTGGAAATCTAATTGTTTCTAATGCTAGTTAGGTATTGTGTTCTATTCGAACAAACCAAGTTACGTGTGACATTAAGACCATAGTTGTTTGCCTTACTTTTTCATCATGCCTCTGTGGAATTAATAGTTATAACAACACTCTTTAGTGGAAGGTAACCACCAGACGAGGTTAATGCTCAAAGCATTTTCTACCACCTAACCCTCAGTCTTATTGTTATGTGGTCACAAAATCGAATTAATGAGGAATTACAGTTTACCAGAATACAGTTCACCAGAATACAGTTCACCATAATACAGTTCAAAACGACGCGACGTTGAATCAAAAAAGAAGAAAAACACCCCTGGGGTCGGACCAAGGCCCTCTGAACCTCTACCACTACGAAATTGGCTCTAGTTAAAATTATGAACAGTTTACACTCTCATAAAATTCCATACTCAGAGATTTGCTGATTAAAATATACAGGGTGATTCTGGAAATATTAGATCCTCGTGGTCACACCTACCTACCATATTTGTTTTTTATTTTAGTTTAAAAAAAGTCTGACTGGGGGACTATAAACATAGAGTAGACCAGCATTGGCTTGGTTCTGGGGGCCCTTGTCAATTATTAGCCTCCTTGTAAAGACAGTGGTAGAAGTGCTGAGTCTTTCCTCCACTGTCTGGCTACCATCGTTCACGATGACGCCACCCTAAGTAGAAGAAAAAAAATAAGATGAGTGTTTCATAGTCTTTTTTATTTCGTAGCCAAGAAACAGGAGCTACTGTAGATGCTTGTGGTCTGTGGTAGCCTGCCCATCCCGTAGTATGCCTCCCTTCTGATGGCCGAGAAGTGACACAATACTTCCCATTTAGATGGAATTCCTGGAATTCCTGGCAAACAATTGTAACCAAATAAAGAATACAATTTTTTGTCGGCACGGGGATCGAACCCAGGAGCTTCTGCATGGCAAGCGAGTGCTTAACCACTTATCTGAATTACCCTGTATAAGCTACGATGTCCCTAAGTAAATTAAGTATGGCGTTGGCTTTGCCATATTATCGAACAGAAATATGAAGATTTGCCATAAATCTCATATAAGGCAAAGGTGATATGCATTGACACCCACACACGAGATAAATACAACATCAGTCCGTTCGAATGACCTCCATAAGATGAGACGTATAAAAAAATATCTTATTTTTTTAAATAAAAAATATTAGCTAGCGTCGATGGCGCGTTGAATTCAGCGGTTCTCGTAGGATCACCGAAGTTAAGCAACGCCCAGCGAGATATTGTTGGTAAAGGTGGGGCTATAGACTGCAAAAGCTCTTTTGTCACTAGATCTTTTGTGATATTGTCCAGGGAGGTGAAGACTTCGTGAAGATGCTGCCATTCTGGCCTCGCCCAGGCTGGGTGAGGTTAATGCGGGTAGCAGGTTTTTTTTTTAATTTTCATAAATTGACGGGGTAAACCCATGTTTATTTGATATTAATATATAATATATAGTTAAGGTCTGTGAGTTTCCTGCGAATAGAGGGATATTTTGTGTATTTTCTTTCGTGCAAAGAAAATATACAAAGAAAATATGTTAAAAATACTATAGTATAGGTATAGTGTGTTTCATAAAGTCCAGATACTGCTGATTAACTTTTGACCATGCAGTTGAAAATCGACGCTAAACCCAAATTAACAGAAATAATTAGCTCGAGGACTTTGTTTTTATGTTTTTTTTTTTTTTGTTAATTTGGGTTTCAGCGCTTTCATCTGAAAGGTCAAAAGTTAATCAGTAGTACTTGGACGTTATACTGTATATTATAGTATTTTTAATTTTTTCTTTGTGTATTTTCTTTCTGTCTAGTTGGGGGACTTTAAACAGGGAGTAGACCAGCATGGTTCTGGGGACGCTTGTCAGTTAAAAGACTCCTTCACATGTACGGAGGGAATAGAATTTCTGTGTGAAAAATCTGCTCCGACCGGGGATGGAACTTAGGATCTTTAGACTACGGGCAGTAGTCACAACGCTCTGAGGTCAGTTAACACTTAGACGACCGGCATGGTTTTTCGTAAGTTCTCCGGTTGGACCGGCGATGTTTAGGCTATTCACAGGCGTAGTACATGCGTGTATCACCGGTGGTACACCCGGTCCATTCCGTACGAACGTGAGTGTACCACCGGTGGTACACCCGGTCGTCTACGTGTTAAATAAAGCATTACTTCTACTTATTTTGGACTCACTCTATCTGATGTTGGAACCAGATAATATCCAGGACTAGTCTGGAAATAACGATTAGGAGTGACACGTGTCTCCTGGACATGACTATATGACTAATTGACTATTGTCTGGTGAATTCATTCTATCTAATATCAGATTCTAGTCTATATTATCTATACCTACTTTATTCTATACTCAGAACTTTGGCTTTATGGCAAATTCCCATGATAAGGAGAATAACCAATGCCAAAAAAATACTTCCGATTTCAAACATTAAAAAATTCTCAGAAGTAATAAAAAAAATACTCAGAACTTTTTTTTGACATCTACTACAAGACAAACACTTCATTCAGAGAACTCCTGAAAGGGAATGAGCCCGCAATGCTGGCTGCATTCCCCCTCTGAATGGCCAGGCTCAAACGTTGGATGAGGTTTGATGCTCATCCAACGTTCAAAACAGATATTTACCTGCTGATGAGAGCCAAATAAGCTCAAAACAGCTGTCCAGGTATAATCTGATATTCATGTACATCTAGTACAACTTCTCACTTTTCTGTTTATACTGATTAAAATAGAGAGGTTAGTTGATGGCATGGATATTCAGAACTATTACCTGCTGATGAGAGCCAAATAAGCTCAAAACAGCTGTCTAGGTATGTTCTGATATTCATGTACATTGTACATACATCTAGTACAACTTCTCACTTTTCTGCTTATACTGATACTGATCTATGTTGTACACTCACCAGTAGATTTTTTTTTTATTTTTTTTTTAAATGAACTTTCGATTTTTTTTTTTAAACCGGACAGTTGTTGTTTTTCCATTTGACTCCATGTAGGTATTTCCTGAATGGACTAAATCTGACATAACTTTTTTTGTGGTTAAAAATTTCAGCATTAATTTCGATACTATGAGATACTTTTCTATCAAAACAAAAATACCTCGAAAATGTTAACTACAAAAAATTCAAGTCAAAGTTAGTCCTAATGGAAATACCTACATGGAGTCAAATGGAAAAAAAAGAACAAGTTTGCCCGGTCAGTTTTCCCCCCAGATTTAAAGAAGATTTGGTCGGAATACTTTTCCAGTTATCACGCTGATGGCTCGTTTAAAATGAGAAACCCTGTATATTAAATGGCAAAATATGAAATAAAATTAAGGAAACAACAAGCAAGTAACAATAGTTTACATAGAAATTTACACAGGCATTAATAATTATGTTTAATAACAGTAATATGTAGCACATGTACCTACAGTTGTATAAAAATATTTAAAATTACATTTAGCTATAATCTAAAGCAGACGCGGCCAGTGCTAAGGAGTTGCGGAACTGCAGCACTCACAGACAAAATAAAGAGACGAATTTCTCACAAAATAAAGAGACGAATTTCTCAAGTCCTAACACTCCTAACTCGTACACAATGAAAATCATCACATATTTCTACAATGATTAACCCATTAACGCCCGAATTGTTGGAAAATGTTGATCCAAAATATACTTATATCAAAATTTCTGATAGAACAACTGTCTAGTAAAATTCAGAAGGTAGCAAATATTGTCAACAATGAGAACTATAATGTTATAAAGTGGTAACATGTACCGTATTGAACTAACAGGTCAGAAACTTGCACTGCCTCCATCGTTGCCATCATATGGCAAGGCTAGGCGTTAACCGGTTAATGTGATTGGCATGGTAAACAAACTCAATCTCTTTAAATACTGAAAGAGAAACTCCATAAATCACATTTTTGTCCGGTTTATGTGGCAGCACCCCCATACATTTACCCACCGGCCGCGTCTGACCATATGAATTAACATATTTAGTTTTCAGCTTAAATTATGTTAATAAAGATGTGTGGATTTCCCTAGCGTGATACAATATGGAATTTGGTCTTCCTCAGTTAAGCTTGTATTTCTGGTAATGCACAAGCATCCTGTAGATTTCAGTGGCGAATCAGAATGTTTTTTTTTTTTTTTTTTTTTTAAGTAATCATACCTATTATTATTATTATCTGACCTGGTTGCAGTGAAACCCTTACAAATAACACTGCGACCTAATTAGATCAATTGTGACCAGAACAAAATAAATAACTTGGTAGTCAAGTGGTTAACGCGCTAGTCTGGTAATCCAGGTAGCGTAGGCATCCGTTGGTTCGAATCCCACCCAGTGCACCAATTTTTCCTCATTAGTTTGAGTCTGTGAGCACATAATAATAAGACTCTGAGGGTTAGGTGGTAGAAAATGCTTTGAGCATTAACCTCGCCTGGTGGTTACCTTCCACTGAAGAGTATTATTATTATTATTATATTAATAACCACTTGACTGCCAGTGCACAATTCGAGGCAAGCCCCCCGTCCCCTTGTGAGCCTCCGGGTCTGGTTTTAGAAACCAGGCATTCAGTAACCATGCAGGCATGCATGTTCTGCTGAAAGCTGGCCGGAATTGAGTCCAGGACGTCCTGTGTTTGCTGTCGAGATCAGGTGCGTGAAGATAGCACCCGACATTGAAGCTAGAATTTGTACCACCTACCATAATTATGTACTAATTATGTACTGTCATTCCGGGTCCACACTAAGCGAACATTGTTAGCTAACAATGTTCGCAGTGTGGACCCGGCATTAGAAAATGTTTTTACTACTTGTTTGAAATAAAATTGTTAGCGAACATTGTTCGCTAACAATGTTCGCTTAGTGTGGACCCGGCATTAGGAACAACAAACCCCGAATTTTGTACTCCAACCGTAACCCCAGGAGAGGTTGAAACATGTCGGGTGCTAACTTCACGTACCTGTCAAGATCATCACTCGCCTGACTGCTGACTGCGCCAACACGAGCTTTCATACACGAACCCAGTGGAAACTTAAATAATATATTTATAACGTGCACCCACGCCAGCCTCCGTGGCGTAACGGTTGTGACTACCGCCCGTCGTCCAGAGATCCTGAGTTCGAATCCCGGTTGGAGCAGATTTTTCGCACAGGAAATTCTGTTCCTCCGAACACGTGAGGCTGGCGATTCCGACCCTACCCAGGCTGGGTAAGGTTCATGTGGGTAGCTGGTACGATTCCCAGCAAATGGTGGGTAAAACCCAGTCCTGACTATCTCAAGTCACGCTGCTGACTGCGCCTGCCAACACGAGAATTATATGGACGCTCGGATCCAATGTCTGGGCTCCTTTCATGACCATTGATTCTATCTGGTCTGAGCCAACACGAGCTTTCGTTCACAGACCCATTGGAAACCTTAATAATCTATTATTGCACATCTAGACTATAAGACAAAGCTACCTACCAAATTTGAACTTTCTCGGATTTATCAATGCGGAGAAATAGCGGTGAAAGTAAAAAGTCCCTTTTCGCCAATGGCAGGTGTTGTAGTGGGAATTTCGAAAAATCCCGTCTTATTGCACATCTAGACTGTAAGACAAAGTTACCCACCAAATTTCAGCTTCCTAGGACTTACTAATTCGGAGAAACAGTGATGAATCTGTGAGTTAGTCAGTCAGTCAGTCAGTGAGTGAAACTCTCTTTTATAAGTATAGATAGATTTATAATAATAATTAATTCCGTGAGATAGGTATTGATACCTAAATCACGGTGGTGAGAGAATTATATGGACGCCCAGATCCAATGTCTATAAAGACGCTCCATTCATGTCCATTGTTTGTATTTAGTTCTAACGTCCTGACTTGAGGTACACAGGACAGGGGTTTTACCCTCCATTCGCTGGGAATCGTACCAGCTATTACCCACATCAACCTCACCCAGCCTGGGTAGGGCCGTAAATGCCATTGCCAGCCTCACATATTCGGAGGGAATCTATTTATAATCTATACTTATGGCAGCCTCCGTGGCGTAACGGTTGTGATCACCGCACGTAGTCCACATATCTTGAGTTCGATTCTCGGTCCCAAGTACCCCCATTTCCCCCTAATACCTAGATATTAGGGTGGGCCGAAAAAAGCGAATTTTTGAATCGAGAATTTTAATAGCAAAAAAAAGTTGCAGCATGGTCAGACGTTTCCAAAAATATAACTTTTGTCGAAATTGGATGTTATCTTCCACTGCCGCAAAGCGGTTGAAGTTTGGCGGAAAAGTCGAAAAATTGCATTTTGGACCCCACTTTAAGAAATTTATAAAAATAGTAGATGAACATCTATGAAGCTCAAATTTGTTTCAAATTACTCAATATGTGTCCTATTTTTATTTTTAGACTCAAAATAATGAGCATTTTGAACTCTGTTCTGTATACAGGGTGATCCAAAATCATGAAATACCACTTTTTTGTGTGATTTATATGGGGTATATTATGTTTATATTTATTGAATTATTTGAATTAATTCTTCGATATTGCGAAACAAAATCATCAAATATTAAATATATGATAGTGCTAAATAGTTTGAATGACATTTGCACTCTTCAGATATACAGGGTGGCCAAAATTTTCATAAATTATGATGACTTTTTTATGTACTTAGTTCATGGTTTTTTTTTTATATTACAACCATGTAAATATTATGCTAAGCAGTTTTTGGGGACATAAAACATAAATAAGGATTATAGTAAGTATAATAAGACATTCTCTTAACCAAGATATTCCGTATGGAGCCCAGGTGATTGATGGAAAGTCTTGGGTGGAAGGAAATTTTCACCCAACACAGTGCACCTTGGGAAATATCTCGTATACTAACATTGGAGTGGCAGCATAAACAATAGTAGATCAACAAATGGGGCTTTCCCACATTTTTTACAAACCAATTATTCTTATGGTTTAGAACACGCTGATTCTATTGGTGACATCCATTTTCAATTAGGAATCGCAATCATTGAGAAAATTTCATTTGAAAATTGGAAAATTTGAAACACCCTAATTTTCGCGGGCAGCCATTTTTGTTTTGATGACGTCAAAAGTATGTAAACAAATTTTTTGGAGTTTTGAAATACTACAGTTTCCATAGGTTTCTCATAGGTATCACTTCAATGAAATTGATTTTTTAAGCCTTCAGTGAATGAAAAACAGTATTTAATTTGTTATAAGTACTATCCTTGATACTATAGCTGACTATTACAAGAATTGATTGTGGAACACGTTGTGAAAACAATGTGGAACACGTCGATTGAAAACGCGGTATTCTCTCTAGACTCCTCAAGTCTAGCTTGCCGATACTACAGTCGCGACCTTGGTAATGTCTATTTTCTGTTTTCGTTCTGTGAGAATTCGTGATTCGCGAAGGGTTCAAGAGTCTATCATATACTGTCTGTCAAAACTGGTTGCTACGATCGAGTTAGGATGCTGGCTGGGCCTTTGAACACTTTGCAAATTCACGTTTCACTTTCACAGAAGACTGATGATGTTGTTACTTATTATTAACACTCCCAATCTCAAAATAGCCACGTGTATACAATGCGAATCAATCCCGAAGAAGCATTGTGTCCGTAATTGTTTTAAAATGAAAAAATGCAATACCCAATACGAAGAAGATTTACATTAGCGTCATATTCGATAGTCGGACGTAAAAAAACAATATAAAGATTCCTTTAATAAAATCTCTAGCCTATACCTACGTATACAGTATGTTTCAGAAAAGGTGGCCACCCCTTCGTAACTTTTGAACGCGACGGAATTTTTCAATTCTGTAAAGTTCTAAGTATAGGAAGTGCCCTATGGCCCATCCTGTGGTCATACTTATTTTAGGCCCCGTTCGGTCCTTCCGGGCTTTTAGGCCATATTTTTTCATTTTTCTCGCGAATTTTAAATGGAATGCTATATTTTTTATTCCTGATAATTAAAGTCCAAATTAGGCTGAGTATAATGAGCTTTTAATTTTTTCAAAAACCTTATCAGGGGCGGAGCGGGTAGGCTGCAAGGTTCAAAACTGTTACACCCTGTATTTCAGCATTAGTGAGATTTTTTAGTACAATTTTTATTTACATAGGTTCAAAATATTGTTTTACACCATATGAAATCAAAAAAATATTCTTGATAACATTTAATCAGGGCCGTAGTTAAGTTTTCGTGAAAGTACTTTTTTCCTCACGTCGATTTTTCCGAAAATTAATGGTGTTTTCGAAAATGGCAATTTTAGAGGTGAAAGTCTGCAATGACATATGTTTTTTATGCTTAAAATCGAAAGAAAACTTAACGGAGAAGCTATTAAGGTCATAAAAAAGGACATTTAACCTGCTAGTTTTTTCACAACAGTGTCCGGTAAAGTGGGTGAATTTCGAAATTATTGGATTTTTTTTTGTTGAGGAAACACAATTGGCATAGAAAATAAATAGTACCTAATAAGGGAATAATACTTCAAATAACGTAACAAAAAACGAAATTAAATGAAAACAATTTCTTTTAAATCAGTGCCGGATTTTTTTTCTCTCTCTTTTTTCACTCTTAGTTCAGTCCGATGGCGCGTTGAATGAAACGATTCTTGTAGGATCACCGAAGTTAAGCATCGTCTAGCGAGGTGAAGATTTCGTGATGCTGGCATTCCGGCATGCATAACCCAGGCTGGGTGAGATAAATGTGGTTAGCAGGTTGGTGAGTTTCCTGCGAATGGAGGGTAATACCCCCGTCGTGATATGATAATATGACCATGTAGTTGAAAGCGATATTAAAACCAAATTAATAAAAAAACATACGGGTGTTGCTAGTAATGAATACCAGGTTTCTAAAGGGCCATTTTCCAGGTTAAGTACCAAACTCTTTTTTTTTTAAGAAGATTTTTTTCATTTGATTTCGTGTGTATTTATGTTTAGTGAAGATTATTTCTCTTATAAGGTATTATTTATTTTGTATAACAATGGTGTATTATGTTATTTGAAGTATTATTCCCTTATTAGGTACTATTTATTTTCTATGGCAATTGTGTTTCCTCAACAAAAAAAATCCAATAATTTCGAAATTCACCCACTTTACCGGACACTGTTGTGAAAAAACTAGCAGGTTAAATGTCCTTTTTTATGACCTTAATAGCTTTTCCGTTAAGTTTTCTTTCGATTTTAAGCATAAAAAACATATGTCATTGCAGACTTTCACCTCTAAAAATGCCATTTTCGAAAACACCATTAATTTTCGGAAAAATCGACGTGAGGAAAAAAGTACTTTCACGAAAACTTAACTACGGCCCTGATTAAATGTTATCAAGAATATTTTTTTGATTTCATATGGTGTAAAACAATATTTTGAACCTATGTAAATAAAAATTGTACTAAAAAATCTGACTAACGTTGAAATACAGGGTGTAACAGT
Source organism: Bactericera cockerelli (assembly GCA_024516035.1). Lineage (NCBI taxonomy): Eukaryota > Metazoa > Arthropoda > Insecta > Hemiptera > Triozidae > Bactericera > Bactericera cockerelli. Next base: position 2,706,904 of record CM044966.1, on the reverse strand, counting down.
TTTGAACCTTGCAGCCTACCCGCTCCGCCCCTGATAAGGTTTTTGAAAAAATTAAAATCTCATTATACTCAGCCTAATTTGGACTTTAATTATCAGGAATAAAAAATATAGCATTCCATTTAAAATTCGCGAGAAAAAATGAAAAAATATGGCCTAAAAGCCGGAAGGACCGAACGGGGCCTAAAATAAGTATGACCACAGGATGGGCCATAGGGCACTTCCTATACTTAGAACTTTACAGAATTGAAAAATTCCGTCGCGTTCAAAAGTTACGAGGGGGTGGCCACCTTTTCTGAAACATACTGTATAAATGGCACAGAACTTCTCATTTTTACATAACACAATAACCTTGTATAGTTCGCAATCCACATATTTCGAGATGTATTAAAAATAAACCAATTATTTAACATCAGAATCTACTGGGAGAAATACCAACCCAAAAACAAGGTAACACAATGCTACAACTGCCAGCAATATGGCCATGGAGCCAAAAACTGCGCACTTGGACCAAAATGCTTAAAATGTGGGAAAGAACATAAAACAACCGACTGCAGTAAATCCAAAGAATTGCCCCCTAGCTGTGCGAATTGCAAGGAATCTCATCTCTCCAATAGCAAACAATGTCAAATATATAAGAAATATAAGGAAAAAATCAGCAAAAACAAAGAAGACTTCACCGAGAGAAAATTAATCAAACAAATGGAAATAGATATACAAGATGACGATAACTTCCCTCCACTAAAATCAAACAGAAATGATCAATCTCAAAATAATGCCAAAAAAGAAAAAAATCTAAGAAGAACACCAACAAGAAAAGAACCAAACGAAATAACTTATCCAACCAATGAGATCAATGACTTCCAATCACTCCAAGAAGTACTCAAAGAAATTAATGGTCTTTGTAACATCAAAGAAATGCTACAGAAAGCAAGAAAACTACTTGTTAAGCTTAAAGAAGCTAAAACAACACAGGATAAATTAACTGCCATGTTGGAAATGATTGATGATTAAAACCACAACCAAACAACCAATAAAAATCATAATCTGGAATGCTAGAAGTCTAAAAAACAAAATTAATGAACTACAAAATTTCTTGCTCACTAAAGATATTGATATAGCATGTATACAAGAAACTTGGCTCACCAGGTATGATAAAACATATATACCAGGCTATGTATGCATTAGAAAAGACAAAATCAACGAAAATAACACCAATCACAGAACAAGAGGCGGACTATGCATCTACGTAAAACAAAAAATACAATTCAAAAGAATACCTAATAATGAAAATATAAAATCAATAGACAGTCTAGGAATAAAAATCGAAAATAGCCAGTACAAGGCAAACATATACTCAATTTACCTAGGTCCAACCAAACAACTAATATACAAAGAACTAGATGACCTGTTTCACGATGACCGCTCACTCACCATCTTAGGCGGGGACTGGAACAGTAAACATAGAATATGGAACAATACAACAGAAGACACAAAAGGGAAGAAAATAGCTCGATACATTGATAGAAGAGGATACCAAATAGTTACACCATCTCAACCTACGCACATTCCCGAAAACAAAAATCACCAACCCTCCACCATCGACTTCTTTATCACCAGAAACAACACAAAAACTATACAAGCCACCTCAATATCTGACTTGAACTCCGACCATAACCCAGTACTACTGCAAGTAAACCAACCAATTGAACTCACTGAAAAACTTCACCTTAAATACAAAAAGGCTAACTGGGAAAAATTTGAAGATGGAATGAAGGAGTATGAAAAAATGCACCCAGATATACCTCTAACCACAAACCAGATAGAAGATGAAATCAAAGCATTGACCAAGGCCATAAATCTACAAATGGACCACTGCATTCCAAAAGGTAGTATAAAAACTAATACATATGAGATTGATGAAAAAACTAAACAAATAATAACAACAAGAAATAGAGCAAGAAAACTGTGGCAAAATACAAGAAACAGAAATCTCAAAACACTACAAAATAGACTATCACAAAGAATTAAATATAGAATAAATAGACTAAAACAAGACTTCTTAGAAACAGAGATTAAGAAACTGGATGTAAATGACAACACACTCTGGAAAAATATAAGCAAATTCGAAAACAAAACAATAAAAATCAACAACCTCAAAGTAAATAATAACAATATAACAAACGATAGTGAAATAGCAAACGTACTTAGTGAAAATTATGAAAAGATCTACCAAGGAAACCAAGAACACAGAGATATCGATTTGGAAGAGAAAGTGAGAATAGAAATGGAAAACATACAAAATGAAAGAATAAAAGAGGAAGACAGGGTGGAATACACAAACAAAGTCGAAATTAAAGAAATCATCAAAACATTAAGCAACAAAAAAGCTCCAGGAGAAGATGGGATACAAGGAATTGTCATTAAAAACCTACCAGATAACATCATTGAAATACTTGAAGACATTTATAACTCCTCAATACTGCATAGCTACTTTCCCAACATATGGAAAAACGCCAGGATTCTACCAATCAGAAAACCTAACAAAGACCCAAGCCAAGCCTCAAGTTACAGACCCATCAGCCTTCTCCCGATACTGAGCAAAATATTTGAAAAAATTATCCTTAAAAGATTAAACAACCTAGATATAAAACTAACCCAAGACGAACAATGTGGGTTTAAAAAAGGCCATTCTACAACACACCAATTATGTAGAATAGTACAGGATGTAACACAAGGATTCACAAACAAGAAAAAAACGCTAATGATACTACTGGATATAGAAAAAGCATTTGATAAGATATGGAAAGAAGGATTAAGCTATAAACTAAAACAATTAAAAATACCCACACACCTAATCAAACTGATACACCATTATATGACTGACAGAACATTCCAAGTCACATACAATAACAACCTATCAGACAAAAAAATAGCAAAAGCAGGTGTAATCCAAGGAAGCGTGCTAGGACCTGTACTATTCAATATATACATATCAGACCTTCCTGAGACCAAATACCTTAAAAAAGTCTTATTTGCTGATGACACCGGCACTCTATAGAACTGGAAATCTAAAAAAGAAAGAAATAAGACTTATTCAACAGGATCTAAACAAAATGAATGACTATTATAGGAAATGGAAAATAAAAATTAATGATAACAAAACTGAAGGAATAATATTTGCAATGGGTAACTTGAAACAACACAATATAAGTAAACCAACATTCAATAAAACACCAATTGAGTGGAAGAAAAAGGTGAAGTACCTGGGTACCATATTAGACAATAAATTGACATGGGCAGAAAACACAAAATATATGAGAAATAAAGCAAGAATAGGACTAGGTAAAATATACAGACTTATAAACCCAAAATCAAAACTAAAAAGAAATCTTAAACTTTTATTATACAAATCACTTATAAGACCAGTCATAACTTACGCCTCACCAGCCTGGATAAATGCAGCTAAAACACATCACAAAATCCTACAACGGGTACAAAACGGAGCCCTCAAAACAATCTTAGAGAGAGAAAGAACTGAAAAGGAAGATAAAATACACAAAGATGGACAGATAGAAACACTGAAAGAATTTCAAAACAGGTTAATAGTAAAATTTGCAGGAAAACACAAAAAACAGTGAAAATATACTTCTCAAAAACCTAGGCTATACAACCCACACAAGTTAGGAAAAAGATATAAAACCGAAACATAGGTAGTAAACTATTAACCCTACCAAATAAAAATCCATTTACACTTAGAAATTAAGATAAACATAATCAAATAATCTAGGAAAAAAAAAGGAAATTTAAAAATAACAAGGTCAACCTCATGAACAATGAAAACCTCGAAAATAACAACCACATCTTGAGACAACAAAGTAACCAAACACCACTGTCAATGGTTAAAAAGAGTAAACCCCTTATCACACAAAAATATCCAAAACAACTGGGAGTGGGGAGGGAGGATACAAACCAACTCATTCCTCCAACACCGATCATGAAAAGATGGGGCACATCCTCATAATAAAAACTATATGGTTACGTTTTCCTATATACAAAAGAAGGTCAAATGCAAAAACATAAAACCTAATGTCAAATATATCTAAGTCCAAAAGAAGGGTCACCTCATTACAAACATAAAAGGTTATTATACTCAAAAGAAGGATAAAGGCCCCAACAAAAACATAAACCCTGATGTCAATATACCTAATATCTAAGTAAACAATGTTATTTTAAGTACACACATACCTCAAAAGAAGGGTCACCTCACCACAAACATAAAAAAAGAAGGATAAAGGCCCCAACAAAAACATAAACCCTGATGTCAATATACCTAATATATAAGTAAACAATGTTAATTTAAGTACACACATACCTCAAAAGAAGGGTCACCTCACCACAAACATAAAAAAGAAGGATAAAGGCCCCAACAGAAACATAAACCCTGATGTCAATATACCTAATATCCAAGTAAACAATGTTATTTCAAGTACACACATACATCAAAAGAAGGGTCACCTCACCACAAAAATAAAAAAAGAAGGATAAAGGCCCCAACAAAAACATAAACCCTGATTTCAATATACCTAATATATAAGTAAACAATGTTATTTTAAGTACACACATACCTCAAAAGAAGGGTCACCTCACCACAAACATAAAAAAAAGAAGGATAAAGGCCCCAACAAAAACATAAACCCTGATGTCAATATAACCTAATATCTAAGTAAACAATGTTATTTTAAGTACACACATACCTCAAAAGAAGGGTCACCTCACCACAAACATAAAAAAAAGAAGGATAAAGGCCCCAACAAAAACATAAACCCTGATGTCAATATACCATGTCAAACAATCAACATATTTAAGGTCCATTTTTGAAAATTTTGGTACCTATCATAGACAAGATGGGAAAATAAATAAAAAATATCAATGTGGACTGGCAGATAAAATCATATACAGGGTGGTCCAGAAAGTTTGCACCAAAATGATAGGGGTAATAAAAGAGTCCATTTCGAACAAAAATGTTCCCGGACATTTTCCTTTATTTTTTGTCATTTTCAAAATGGCGGCCAAAACGTGTGTTTTTCAAATATGTGCGTTCAGAACGTTGACAGCCTAAATGAGCATGATCATTAAAACATTGAACGGGTTAATTTAACTTATTTTAATTAAAATTTTATTTTCAATTCAAAAATACAATCCGTTTTTTTCTAGGTGGTACAGAAAAAAATAAAAAAATCAAAAGCCAACCAAAGTCGGAATATTTGAAAAACACACGTTTGGCCGCCATTTTGAAAATGACAAAAAATAAAGGAAAATGTCCGGGAATATTTTTGTTGGAAATGGTCTCTTTTATTACCCCTATCATTTTGGTGCAAACTTTCTGGACCACCCTGTATAGATAGGTGCTGCTTTATGCAAACTTTATGGTCTAAAATTAAAAAATTAAAAACAAGTCACAAAGAAAAAAAAAAAAAAAAAAAAAAAAACACACTAAAGTTATCCTTCTCAGATTAATTACCACTAAATCGTGGGGCTTGTAATTACCAATGATGAATTTTAAAATAAACCAAAGCCTTCACCGATTTTTGTCCTAACCACGCTGGACGTTTCTTAACCAAAGCGAGCGATTGGACGGCTGGCTGCACTTGAATTTGGTTTGCTAAATACGTCTGCAGCACGCGTGAAATACACGCGTAAATTGAAGAAATTGGCCATTGTAAAAGTCCTTACTGCAGGTAAATTTCCACTGACAGCCTTTGCAATACCGTCATCTACTGATATTTTATACATTGTTAGTTAACATTAAAGTTTAAAATACTATATTAGAGTTAAAATTCACAAATTTATTACAGTTTTAAATCGACTCTTCACATTCAACTCTAATGTAATTCTACACACAAAATTCGAAGTAGCGTTTCAAAATTGTTTGTTTACATACTTTTGACGTCACAGCGTAGGCGACCAATCAGATTGCGTTATTTCAAGGGAGACCTTTGGAGAGCCTTTTCATCCCTAAGGAATGACTTTTTTAATTTTTGGACATCAAAATCGTGTTCCTCGGGTCTTTTTACATTAGAATCAATCATTTGCTCGAAAAAAATAGTCATTTGGGAAAGCCCCATTATCTCAATACAAAATATTATAATGATATAGTTGATCGATAAGGCGGCGCACTCGTAACCTCTAACCAGGAGGTCGGTGGTTGAAGTCCTGGATTCAGCGTAGATTTAGTAACTCGATTTTGAGTAGTTGTGATATCATGAAAGTGATTAACACAAGTATAGTAACTTTTTTTAATGTTGTTTGCTCATCAGTAGAAGTTCATTTAATTTGCTTACATTTCTTTAGACAGTAAATAGAATCTCCTCCAATGATTTTCCACTGCGCACAGTACCCAAAGTAGATATAACATTCCCTCGCTATTTAGCGAGAGAAAAGCCATTGTTTAAGATACATTTTTGCCTTTGAGGTACCAGCTCTTGTTGTTAATTTGTTACCAATACCAAAGAGATTTGCAACTTTCTAATCTGAAGGACTTACCTACTTTATTATTTTCTGAAACCACAAATGGCATGAAAGACCAGCATAATATACATAATATGATATAGTTTAAGAACCTTCTTGGTTATTTTCACCGAATCATTACTTTTTCTCCCAATGGAAACAGGTGTAATGTATAAATGTATAACCTCAGAAATCCATTCGCCATTATACCTAAGCCATTAAAACTCTGAAATAGCAGAGAGACTCAAAAAACTAGGCCGAAAGATATCAAAAGACGCAATATAAAAAAATTCGTTGTTGGGAGGGTTCGGGAGAGCTTCGTCGCGTGGTGTAGCCACCTAATACACATGGTAGCTAGACCTTATACAGTTATTTTAATAATAATAATGCAGGAAATAGAATGGTCAAACTATAAGGTGAAATTACAACAATGATAAGGGAATACGTTTCCTATACAACATATTTCCCAAGGTGCACTGTATTGGGTGAAAATTTCCTTCCACCCAAGACTTTCCATCAATCACCTGGGCTCCATACGGAATATCTTGGATAAGAGACTGTCTTATTATACTTTCTATAATCCTTATTTATGTTTTATGTCCCCAAAAACTTCTTAGCATAATATTTACATGGTTGTAATGTAAAAAAAAAACCATGAACTAAGTACATAAAAAAGTCATCATAATTTATGAAAATTTTGGCCACCCTGTATATCTGAAGAGTGCAAATATCATCCAAACTGTTTAGCACTATCATATATTTAATATTTGATGATTTTGTTTCCCAATATCGAAGAATTAATTCAAATAATTCAATAAATATAAACATAATATACCCCATATAAATCACACAAAAAAGTGGTATTTCATGATTTTGGATCACCCTGTATACAGAACAGAGTTCAAAAAGCTCATTATTTTTAGTCTAAAAATAAAATTAGAACACATATTGAGTAATTTGAAACAAATTTGAGCTTCTTAGATGTTCATCTACTATTTTTATAAATTTCTTAAAGTGGGGTACAAAATGCCATTTTTCGACTTTTCCGCCAAACTTCAACCGCTTTGCGGCAGTGGAAGATAACATCCAATTTCGACAAAAGTTATATTTTTGGAAACGTCTGACCATACTGCAACTTTTTTTTGCTATTAAAATTCTCGATTCAAAAATTCGCTTTTTTCGGCCCACCCTACTAGATATGTTCTAGAATTAAAAAAGAAACCATACTTTATAGTGGTGGTTCGCTATTTTTTTTTTTTTTTTTTTTTTGTATGAGTTACTGGTCCGTAGGCCTAAAAAGGTTGGCAACCACTGTACTAAACAATCTAGATTCTAGACCGGCGTTCTCTTCCTGCCAACCTACCGGTTACATGAGCGTCGCGTGATACCCCATCAGATCTACCGATGACCGGAGTTGATGAGTTGAAACTTGTTGCTCGTATACAACAGGGTGTCCCATTTTTTTTCTCTAGAAAAATTCTATTCAGGGTGTCTTGCACATATTTTTTAATTGTCTCTATCGAAAGAATTCATCGTAAGGATTCATGTCAATCATCAGCCCCCTAGTAATAATTCATTAATGGAGTAGGTACACCACAATAGTGCTGATGCTTAAAAAAGTTATCATATTTCTTATCATTTAAAAAAAAAATTAAAAAATAGATAGATATTGTAAATTAAAAAAAGTTATCATATTTGTGTTAATGACTTTTGTTATATCACAACTAATCAAACTCGCTTTACTAAATCTACGTTGAAAGCGGGACTTGAACCACCTACCTCCAGGTTACAAGTCCGCCGCCTTATCGATCAAGCTACTCAGGTCGAAAGCGACTATAGTGTACAATAAGATAGGTTCTGTCACTTCTGCCAGTCCCATCACAATTGAAGGAGAAATAATGGCAATCTATTTTCGATACACTTATTACTAATCTAATCAAGGCAGATTTTGTGTACAATTCCTTGTTATGAAGTGGTATTATTATTATTGTGTCATTATAAAGTGGTATATATTATTGTGTTATTATTAGGTGGTATTATCATTATTATTGTGTTATTATTAAGTGGTATTATTATTTCGTCAAATAGTGAGCCTTGTCCTAGACACACATTCAACAATTAGGTCATAGTGTTAAACTGGTATACGAGTATTTACCTTTTCCATAGACAATTGACGTTTTATTGTATTCTAGTATTCAGATTGCCATAGTGGAAATGGCAACAACAAAAAATGGTTTAGTAACATATGATTTACAATTAGATCTTCTTCTTCTTTTACTCTGCCTTATCCCGCTTGAGCAGGGTCGACGTTGTTCAACCTCATGGTTCAGGTTGGTTGGTTAGTTTTGGTAAATTTTTTACGGCTGGATGCCCTTCCTAACGCCAACGATTCTATTTGATTTAACGTCCTGGATTAGGACGCGGTTTTTACCCTCCATTCGCTGGGAATCGTACCAGCTACCCACGTTAACCTCACCCAGCCTTTGTAGGGCCGGAATCGCCAGTCTTACAGCTACGAAGGGAACTGAATTATCTGTGTGAAAAATCTGCTCCGACCGGAGATCAAACTCAGGGCGCCATCAGTTCAGTGGTTAAGCACTCGCTTGCTATGCAGGAGGTCCCGGGTTCGATCCCCATAGCCGACAGAAAATTGTTTGCGTACAGTGCCCTCGTGTTGACCCAGCACCTAAATGGGTAGTATTGTGTCACTTCTCGCCCATCAGAGGGGAGGCAAACTACAGGATCGGAAGAGATTGCCAAAGGCAATATCACCTTTCATCAGGCTTTGTTTACCTTTACTTAATAATACTCTTTCACTGTATGTACCTGTATATAAAAATTGTAAATAAAGTTTGATCAAAATTGTTGAATAATAATGGGCAAGCTACAACACAGTCCATAATCGTCTACAGTATTTTTATTATTTCACTATGTATATATATATATATTTTTTTTTTTTTGAGGTGAACATTTATGATTCCTCTTTTTTATTTTTAAACTTTAGTAAAATTAATAAATAATCTGTATAATTATTACGAGATCTCTTGTGTTCCAATATTTCTTCTCCTATGTCCAAGTTTCTCTTATAAAGAGGTTATTTTCCGTTGACCAGGTTCTCATTCTGTCTTATCCGAGTTTGATTGTAATTGAATCTATCATTTTTTTAGTTGACCCTTTGAAAACAACTTGCCGATTTCTGCAAAGAAATAAGAAATTAGCAATAGATTGACTGCGTAATGACCCAATCAGATGACGGGATTAATCACTAATCACGAGATTAATCAATGATCAATGATATAATCCGCAGTCTGTCCTCCTGCTTTTGTTTTGATAATGCAAATATTGATCCGAATTGACGAATTACGCAACACGTCCCAATTTTAAAGAATGAACATAATTATGTAGATAGGTACCTATATGAGCATTTAATAGCTAAAATACATATATGCATCTAAATTTCTTAATTACTGAACATACTAAATATATATATAGCTATGAAAAATAAATAAATGAATGTGTTTCTTGGTGTTAATAATAATATGACAATAATAGTCAGTAGCGCAGACTTAAAGCACTTTTCCGTACATTTCAACATTCCAATATCTTTTTTAGCCTATAATTCCGCCACTGGTGGTCGCTGTTTGCATTAGGTACTCATTTTTCCTCACGAGGTATGAGTGTACCTCGAGCTACCAAGTACAGGGTATAGGCACATGCGGTCATTATCGCACGACGGAATACAGAGGTTCTGATATCGAATACAAATATTTACTTGATCCAATTAGTAAATTTATTTAGAAATTCAATAAAATAATAACATTTATAAAATTAAAAAAAAAACACACACAGAATATGGGCTGGCAAATATTGATTTGACCTAATGGAGATTCAGGTGATAAGTCATAAGTCTGAACCGATAACTTAGTGATAAAGGCGGCGATCTGGTAATCCAGAGGTCGTGGGTTCGAAACCCAGCGGGGACACGACAAGTTATCCTCCCATTTGGGATTTTTACCACATAGTAATAAGTCTTGGGCTTATTGCTGGAATAATGGACTCAATAGCCTTAATCGCGCAGTAGAGGTAAGGCGATATTATTATTATTTCAACTCAGAACGCCATATCGTTTTAAATCTTCTTCTTGCTGTTATCTTCTGAACATTACTTTCATTAGCTCAGTGGTTAAGCACTCGCTTGCCATGCGGAAGGTCCCCGTTTCAAGCCCCCGTGCCGACGAAAAATTGTATTCTTAATTTGGTTACAGTTGTTTGTAAGGGATACCTTCGGTGCGCTCGTTTTGATCCAGCACATAAGACGAGCGCACCGAAAGTTATCCCTTACAAACAACTTTTTTTTTTTTCTAGAGAGGAGGTCAATCTTCTTGCTATTCAAGACGAACACCAGGACCATCTCTGGCTCTGGTGGACAGTGTGAGGTTTAGGCACTGAAAACGATGTGCCATACCCACTAAACATCCTCCTCTCTTTCGAATCTCAGTACCCTGGAACTGTTGCATAACATTACTTCAGGGTACGAGATGATAAACTCCTAATTTAGAGACCTGCTTCCTTCCTTAACATTTTTTCTATTGCGTTCCAGTTGTTTTCATTTTCCAGCATTACTCTTATTATGTTTCCCGGTGTTAGAGTCCTATTTGTTAGTTGCATGCATGTTGTCCTTTGTTCCAGAAACCTTGGACATTGGAAAATAGCATGTTCGGGGTTATCCTTGGGATTTTCACAGTACATACAAGTCTCATTTCTTACTTTTTTAAATTTTGTACAGATAGCTACCAAAGCTTCCATGTCCGGTGAGAAATTGGCTGGTTTCATAGGTAAGTTTACCGTGTTTCCTATTTATCCATTCTTCTATGTCAGGAATAAGTTTTTTCGTCCATTGGCCTTTGTTCACTTCATTCTGCCATTTCAGTTTCCATTTTTCAATCATTTCTTGTCTGACATCCTCTTCACTTGTTTCTATTTCGGTTGACTCTTGTCTCAATATTTCCTCTTCATTTTCACTATCATCTTCTTCTTCTTCCCCTACATTCTTCTTTCTCTTCTTCATCTCGTATAATTTTACAAACAACTGTAACCAAATTAAGAATACAATTTTTTGTCGGCACGGGGGATCGAACCCGCATGTCAAGCGAGTGCTTAACCACTGAGCTAAATTTACTGATATTAGAAAAAAGCTATTATTGGTTGATTATTTCTCCCAGAGTCACCCTGTATATGTAAAGAATCGTGTTTTTATGTATGTAATATATTTACTTGGTTTGGATTTTGTACTAAATCAACGTGTTTAATGTGTACGACTGTACGTGTTAAATACGTTTACTATTTTCTGATGACGTTCTATATAGTGTGGAGCAGACTTGGTGTAAAATTTCAAATAGTGATAGTCCAGATCATTTTGAACCTTTATTGTCCTCTCCTATCCCCAATAAAGAGTGCCAGATACATTTTACACCTAAGCCGTATTTTTCTTTCCAACCAAAGTTCACCAAACTGGAATAAAACGAACCAAACTGGAAGCCAGTCATTTTTCTTTTGGAAAAGGAAATTTTTCCTCTTCCAGCTTCCTTCTTCCATTTTGGTTAACCAAAATGGAAGTAGAAAATTATTGCTTCCAGTTCTTCTATAGGTTAAGTCCATTGTTTATCTTTAAAAGTACCGAAACGCATTTTTCTTTCACGAATGTGGTGAAGTTGACCTTGGAATAATGTGGAAATATTTGGAAATATCGAACCTGGAAAAAAATTTATCCAAAAGAAAAATACCCCTAACGTCTGTTACACCCTGTATTGTACTTCAAGTTTGCATGATGAGTGCAATGGTTCGTCATCCTGGGTGAATCATCAGTAGTTCTGGGTCACACTCGAATCTTCTGTTGTTGTTGTTGTTGTTTTTGTTGTTGTTGTTCTTCTTCTTCTTCTTCTAATTGTAGTTGTTGTTTTGTAGTAGTTATACGTTTGTGTAGTTATTGTTTACTACTACAATTATTATAGTCCAGGAAATATAGAACATTCTGTAGAAGGGTCTCTTTTGCCGCCAAAACTGACAATTTTTTTTTAGTCATATCTATTTATTATTACCCATACTAGAACATTTTAAAAATCTTTATTGTATAAAAGACATGTACAGTCAGTACAGTTGTACAGTTTAAATAATGATTACAAAGAAATGGAAACAATATGAGCAGTAAAAAGTTTAAAAAAAAAACATATTAATAAAAACTGTAGCCCGTTCCAAAATCACTCCCCACTCTCATAATCCCCGAATCTCCCTTTCAACTGTCACACAATGCACTCTGAATGGTTAATTTGAACGCAATAACCAATCAGAGTGCGTTGTGTGACGGTTGAAACGGAGATTTGGGAATTTTGAGAGTGGAGAGTTTTTCTGGAACGGGCCACTGGCCACTGCAATGGGCTATCGACGCTGGACTTTGTAATAACAATAATAACTTACCCTGGCTATAGGTATTGCTTTCAAGAAATTTCTAATATTAGAAATCCGAAGTAAAAGTTTTTTTTTTTCGAGCCAGGCACGCGCCGGTATGGCTGCAAGTCCTGCGCTCGAATTTCTAAATTTTCAACATCAAATTTGTCAGAGTATTATTCTTCAAATTTAATGGGTTCTATCCAGCATATCCAACCCCCATAGCATACAAAGATCTAATCGAACAATTATCAATAGGAACTCTTAAAGACAGAAGGCAATACTACTCTCTGATTTTTATTCACAACATCATAAATAACAATATTACATGCCCTGAAATAATAAATAAGATCCGAATAAGAGTACCAAACACTAGATTAAGAAGCAGACCATCAAATGAATACTTTGAAATACCCAATTGCTCAGCTATATATAGAAATTCGACCCTCTTATCAACACTACAAACTTACAATCAATACTCACAATACCTAGACCTTGATATGAGTATTGATAAATACAAAGAAACTTGCAAGAAAATACTAAATCTAAATTAATCAATAACAAAATATTCACGTAAATGCAGTATCACAAACTGCGTGTGAATATTCTAAAAAAAAAAAAAAAAAAAAAAAAAAAAAAAAAATTTCAAGTACATATAAATGTTAAAAAAAGCTGAGTCCAAATTATCTACCAAATGAAATACATTGCGAAGAACACGGAGACTGTAATAGAGAAAGAAGACTGTGATAGAGAAAAATTCAAAAAAGGCAAACTAGTTTGCGAAATAATTATCCCACAAAAAACTACCGTTAAAAAAAGGGCCAAGTTCCAGAACTCCTATCCAAAAAGATTTCGCCAATGAATGCAGTGATATCTTGTTTGCGGCCAAGTTGTCTTGGTACTAAACTATTTCTTTTATTAAACCCGTTTTCTGAGATCCTCATTTGGTATGTTTTTAACTGCAAACTATCCTCTAACTTGGCCAGTGGCGCTCCTTGTGATGGTTATATTGTTATTCTGTACCTATACATATAGTCGTAATATTCCATACAACCGATGGCATAAAACTGGCCAAGTTAGAGGATATTTTGCATTTAAAAACATACCAAATGAGGAACTCAGAAAACGGGTTTAATAAAAGAAATAGTTTATTACCAAGACAACTTGGCCGCAAACAAGATATCACTGCATTCATTGGCGAAATCTTTTTGGATAGGAGTTCTGGAACTTGGCCCTTTTTTTAACGGTAGTTTTTTGTGGGATATCATTACTTTTTGTAAATGGTTCGTTTCCCAGCACGTTTCATTATTTTTTATTAAAAATTTAAAGATTATTCATTTTATTATGCTCCCTAAATCGACACCGATTAACAGCAGAAATATTTTTCCTTATACTTTTACAATGAACCCTAGCACCATACTAAATTTCAGCTTTGTAGGTAGTAGGGAAGTGCCTCATAATTTATATGCATAATCGAGTATACTTCCTCCCTAAAATAACACAGTTTAAACAGCATGATAAGTGCGAAAGTTCCGGTTTTCAGATTTTTCCCAGTACTTTTACAATAAACCCTACCAGTAAACAAAATTTCAGCTTTTTAGGTAGTAGGGAAGTGCCTCATAATTTATATACATAATATAGTGCTCCCTAAAACGACACCGTTTAACAGCAGAAATAGTGCGAAAGTGCCGGTTTTCAGATTTTTCCCTGTACTTTTACAATAAACCCTACCATCATGCAAAATTTCAGCTTTCTAGGTAGTAGGGAAGTGCCTCATAATTTCTATACATAATATAGTATACTTCCTCCCTAAAACGACATCTTTTAACAGTTTTTAGAACTTTTTCAGATTTTTCCCTGTACTTATACAATAAACCCTACCATCATGCAAAATTTCAGCTTTCTAGGTAGTCGGGAAGTGCTTCATAATTTAGATCAATAATCGATTATGTATTTTCTCCCTAAAACGACACCGTTTTACACCATGATAAGTGAAAAAATTCCGGTTTTCAGATTTTTCCCTGTACTTTTACAATAAACCCTACAATCATGCAAAATTTCAGCTTTCTAGGTAGTCTGGAAGTGCCTCATAATTTTGATGATCTGTCAGTCAGTCAGTCAGTCAGTATCAAAATCGCAAATTTCAAAATTACATTCCTCTGAATGTTTTTTGCATAGAGTCTTTAAATTTTCAATGCCTTTTTAATGATATTAGGACAATCTCTGTTCCAAATTTCATATCTCTATGATCAATTGAACCGAAGATATGAGGGTGTGAAAAACCGGGTGAATCGGTTCGTGTAAAGATACACTGCCGTGCTTGCTGGAACTTGGCCTGGCGCACTGCCGTGCGCTCAGATATAAAAAAAAAGAAGTAAAAGTTATCATATTTGTGTTAATCACTATCATGATATCACAACTACTCAAACTCGCTTCATTAAATCTACGCTGAAACCGGGACTTGAACCACCGACCTCCAGGTTACAATTATCAATCAAGCTACAAGTACAGAGGTCAGTTTAAAAATCGGAAGTATTGTGCTCGTTTTTGTAAATTAAACTATTTTTTGCTCCGCTTTTAATTTTTTTCATAGATATTATTTTTTTCTTCTTCATTTAAAATCGAATTTTCCGGGACTATTAGTTTACTAATAATGTTTTACAAACTATGCTATAGGTAGGATACCTACATACATATCATACTTATCTATATGTATATCAATTACTAATACAACTATGTACGCAAGGGTTTTACAATTCCACCTGCAAATTTCTAATGTGTTGCGTCTTCGATTTAGTTGCTAGGTTTTTCCTGGTATTTCATAGGTTTATTATAAATATCAGCATTATAATTATCAGCGAGAAATGAGTCATACATTATTAACACTTTGACTGCGCGTCACTGAGTCTTTCTGGTCAACACGTTGGCTGCCAAATAATGCACATCAATGTTTCCTATTCTTTTACTGACCCTGTCGACAGAGGTAAAGATATCTATGGTTTTTTTTCGAGAGCCCAGGAATCTTGTAGAAATAATTTGAAATTGTATTTATTTAATAATAATAACACTCTTTAGTGGAAGTTAACCACCAGGCGAGGTTAATGCTCAAAGCATTTTCTACCACCTAACGCTCAGAGCCTTATTATTATGTGGTCACAAACTCAATTAATGAGGAAAAATTCATGCACTAAAACTAAAGGGCGGGGTTTTTGCCTTTGGTAATCTCTTCCACCCAACCTTTTTCTGGGTTGGGTGGAAGAGATTAGATTAAATCTAATCCTGTTTTATAATTCGGTTTTGCGGCCAATCGATTGGTGTAAACATTTAAACAATAATTTTCTATTATTTTTCATTTTATTGTATTTACCTATATTGTTTCCATATTTTTCATTGTTTAAATAATTATTTACAATGTACATTATGTCCATTTAAATTTCTAATAAAGTGTAAAATCATAATAAAAACAGTCTAGAGCCAAAATATTCTCACGGAAAATTTCGCCGCAACCATGCAGGATTTGAACCCGTATCTAGTGGATCAGGAAGCTGCGGTGTATCACAACTTTGTTTACCTGGTGTATCACAGCTTTCTCTAGACCCTGTATGAGGTCCCCAGTGGACAACGTGTCTGGACAAGTTAATCAGTTTCTTGGAATAGCCTGATTAGCCCGTGAGTGCTAGCTAGCACTTACAACTTACACTAATATTGTGTACTGAATATACATACCATAATAACTTTGGCGATCAAACAATCACTGCCATCAGATTTCTTGATCAATTTTATTACACATGAGATGTGTAATAAAGCCATACGATATATAAATAAAATTATATATGGTCTAATTCAAATGTGTTCCATTTCACTAAAGACTTATTTTTCTTTCTAACCAAAGTTAACCAAACTGGAAGTAAGTCATTTTTCATTTGGAACAGGAAATTTTTCCTCTTCCTGCTTCCAGTTTGGTTAACCAAAATAGAAGTAGAAAATGGAAACCAAAATCGAAGTTCCAGTTTTTTATAGGTTAAGTTCATTTTTTATCTTAAAAGTAGCGAAACGCATTTTTCTTTCACGAATGTGGCGAAGTTGACCTTGGAATAAAATAGCAGTATGTGGAAATATCGAACCTGGAATTTTTTTGTTTATCCAAAAGAAAAATTCCCCTTTTATATTATGAGTGTGGAAAACTACCCCGTCGAAATATGTATGATTTTATTTGTAATGAAATAAGGTCTTAGCTCAATTCGAACATCAGACTCATGTTCTCAGAACTACTGGTTACAGTTTATAGTTACATGGGTTGGGTGGAAGAGATTGCCATACGCAATAACACCGCCCTTTAGTTAGTACATCTGTATATATTTTATCTATGCTTTAGGTATATCTTTTTTCTTGTTGATATTTTTTTCAATTTTGTATTTGAATTTTATTTATTATTTGTGTGTACAAGATTATACAATAATCAGCCTCGGTGGCGTAACGGTTGTGACTACTGCCCGTAGTCCAGAGATCCCGAGTTCGATCCCCGGTCGGAGCAGTTTTTTCACAGAATAAATAGAATCTTTGGCTTTAGGAAGGGCATCCAGCCGTATAAAAAAATGTGCCAAAACCAACCAACCTCAACCATGAGGTTGAACAACGTCGATCCTGCTTGACCGGGATAAGAAAGAGTTTGTCTTACAACCGTTACATCGGAGATTGATTTTATTTTTAAAATACGAATTATCGAGTTTCGGAACGCATTTAATCTGAAAGGTCTCTTTACGATGTGACACACATTTCCTATCAGATAGCTGATAGCCTTATCACGCGGTCAATTTTATGTACACTGTGTCAATTCTGTTTACACTCTGTCAATTTTGTGTCAATATTGAATCAATAAAAAGGTCTAAATGCGTTCTAAAAAGTCCCCATTCGATATCTCCTCAGAGATAAGGTTACATAGACACCAGGAAACTTATTTTCATATCATGAAGTCTGACTTAGGAAATATACAAAGTGAAAAAGACCAGCAGTCTCGCTGGAGAATTATAAACAGGGAGTAGACCAGCAGTCTGGCTGGGGGACTACAAACAGGGAGTAGACCAGCAGTCTGGCTGAGGGACTATAAACAGGGAGTAGACCAGCATTGGCTTGATTCTGGGGGCCCTTGTCAATTATTAGCCTCCTTGTAAAGACAGTGGTAGAAGTGCTGAGTCATTCCTCCACTGTTTCTGGCTACCATCGTTCACGATGACGCAACCCTATGATAATAATAATGATGATGAACTAGTAGAAATCCCGGCTGGGTCAAAAACTCATACATGGTCTTGGGTTCGAAACCCCGAGGCGACAAAAAAATTGTATTTAAACTTGTTTACAGTTGTTTGTAAGGGATACCTTCCGGTGCTCTCATGTTGACTCAGCACCTAAATGGGAAGTTTTGTGTCTTTATTTCTTACAGGATAGGGAAAGTAAAAACTATCCTGAAAGTAAAATTTATTATGTAGCCAGCCCAGTAAATCTGAGCATGACCCCGTATATATCTAATCACTTATTATAAAGCTAGACACCTATTTAATTATGATGTTAGGGTAAATGTACCATTTATTGGACAGTTAAAAAGAGACAATAATTTTCGACACCTTTTTTTTTTTAATAAAATTCCAACATTTCTCCAACCTCAGTAGCTTGATCGATAAGGCGACGGGCTTGTAACCTGGAGGTCGGTGGTTCAAGTCCCGGGTTCAGCGAAGATATAGTAAAGCGATTGTGAGTAGTTGTGACATTACGAAAATGATTAACACAAAAATATGGTGACTTAAGGATTAAAATGATAACTTTGTGTTGTCGATCATTGAGGTGTTTTTTTACATAACTGTTTCGTCTGTTTCAAGTTTGAAATGAGTGATACCACCTACAAACATTCTGAACATCATTTAACTCATTATTTTCAAAGGAAAATGGTTTCCAAAATTTTTAACATAGATTTCTTTTTTTTTAAGGCAAACATTCAATTAGTCTCTTCACTGCCGAATTTGGTTATTAAAAAGTGATAACTTTTCAAATATGATAATATTTGTATTAATGTGATATCACAACTTTACTAAATTCTCGCTTAAACTCGCTTTACTAAATCTATGCTGAAACTGGGACTTGAACCACCGACCTTTTTTCTTTATATTCTATTAAGATGAGTGTTTCACAGCCGTTTTTATTTCGCAGCCATGAAACAGGAGATACTGCAGACGCTTGTTGTAGCCTGCCCATCCCGTAGTATGCCTCTCCTCTGATGGGCGAGAAGTGACACAATATTTCCCATTTGGGTGCTGGGTCAACACGAGCGCACCGGAAGGTGTCCCTTACAAATTGTAACCAAATTAAGGGCGGAATTAATAGACAACATCAATAACTTAAGTCGTTGGTAAGTGTCGGTTTTTCCTATCTTACACAGTACGCAATCCGTGACTTAGCGCCACAGAGGTATTACAAAAACGTCTATTAATTCCACCCTAAGAATACAATATTTTGTTGACACGGGGGATCGAACCTTCCACATGGCAAGCGAGTGCTTATACATTGAGCTCTTGTATAGAAAATTGCACCTAATAATGTATGCATAAAAACATACGTATAAATTTGTTTTGTTACATTGTATGTAATGAAACAATCTGTACACGTAAAGGCAGTAAACCACTGCGTGTGTACAGTACAGACTTAAAAAAAAAAAAAAAAAAAAAAAAACCCGGCAGGTTACAAGTCCGCCGGCTTATCGATCAAGCTACTGAGGTCGGTAATATTATTATTATTATTATTATTATTATTATTATTATTTAACACTTTTTTGGTCAACTAGATGATACATTCAACAAAATATAACATGAAAACAAGAACACAATAGAATAAGTAGTGAAGCAAAGCGCATCTTTTGACTATAATAAAATGTTGAACCTCGGATAAACGAGTCCCGAGTTATATCAAATTCTTGCTTATGGAAAAATGACCCTTTAAATTTATACTACTGGCGAGGTCAAAGCCTGTGGCTTTCTCTTCCACCGAAAACCAGTTTTTTTTTTTTAAGTGGGATTTAACGTCGCTTTCAACTGCCATGATCATATCACGACGGGGGTTTTACCCTCCATTCGCAGGAAACTCACAAACCTGCTACTCACATTGACCTCACCCAGCCTGAGTGGGGCCGGGAAAAGCCAGCGTCACGAGAATTAGAATTTGAATGGTCACCCATCCAAGTCTTAACCTCGCTGGATGTCGCTTAACTTCGGTGTTCTGAAGGGAACCGGCGTATTCAACATGCCATCGACGCTGGCTAGAAAACCAGTTTAATAGTTGGTACAAGTACCCTATTTCATGCACTCCGACCGGTACTCATTTGATACCCCCTCAGCATATCGGGTGTCTCCCCCATCACATAACTTGTGGCTTCCATCCGGTGGTGGTCAGGTGGCAACACCACATCCTTTTCAATCTCTGATCCGCAGACAGGTGGTTCCTTCTGAGTCCGGATTCCTGAGCAGCGTGGAAATGCCTCGAGCCTGGTAGGCACCATGTGTCGGGAGAAGAACGATGACATGTTTTTCGTATGAAATGTATTGAATTATTATTATATAGTATGCTTTATTAGGTAGAACAAAAATATAGACAGTAAAATACAATGAAATTATAAAGAAAAAATAAATAGATTGGGCAAAGAAACGAGAACAAAAAAAAGGAAAGAAGCTAATGTCCTATACCTAAAGGGTGGGGTTATTGCCAGTGGCAACCTCTTCCACCCAACCCATTATTTATTTATTACACTTTATTTTTTTATACAAACCAATCAACAATAAATTATTAACAGAGACAAAAACAACTAACAATATTTACAAAATAAAATATAGAAAAAAATATTTAAATTTATATGTACAATTGTCTTGTAATACGGGGCGAAGTTAATGCCTTAAGCATTCTCTGCCACTTAACCACTTGAGTGCAACACTTCTATATAGTTGCGCAATGTTTTTCAGCATGGTTAGGTGAAATAAACCAACTGCTCATAGATTATTATTATTTAAGTCGACCTCCGTGGCTCAGTGGTTAAGAGCATTGGTTGCTCACCCGGAGGTTGCGGGTTCGAATCCCGGCCGGAACGCAAAA
>CM044966.1:2636426-2685724 GCA_024516035.1 Bactericera cockerelli | reverse complement strand
AAAATTATCATAGTTTGCGTTTCTTTTTATTATTATTTCTTTGTTAGTGCGTAGCACAGTATAATTTAGTAAAGTATAGTTAGTTACGAGTATATGTTTTATAGTATAGTAACGAGGTAATGCTACCTGCATGTTAGGTACATTGCCTCATGCAAGTGGGATGGATCAAGTCTTATCACCTGTGATTTAAAATTAATCAATTTAATAATAAGAAAAAGAATTTGAATGGTCACCCATCCAAGTCCTAGCCTCACTGGACGTTGTTATCTTCAGTGAATGAGAACTTGTGTATTCAACATCCCATCGACGCTGGCTAATTCTTCAATTTTATTCAAAGTAACCACCAGGCGAGGTTAATGCTCAAATCGTTTCCCACCACCTCACTCTCAGAGTCTTAAGCCGACCTCCGTGGCTCAGTGGTTTAAGACCATTGGTTGCTGACCCGGAGGTTGCGGGTTCGAATCCCGGCCGGAGCGAAAAAATTTAACCGAGTTTTTCCGTTTCCGGAATGGAATAGATGTAAAGGTAGAGTGCCTTGAAGTAATGCGAAAGCGGTTCCGGGGCACACCTACCTTTAATTACCTTTTTTAAAAAACTTTACCTTTGAAATGCATTGGTAGAGATAAATATGAGTAGCTATTTATACAGAAGGACGGTCCCTGGGGACAAGTTTTTTATATATTAACTAGCGGGCTGTCGCCCGCTTTGCGGCCGAGGCATGGCCGTAGTGTATTGAGGCATGACCGTAGTGTATTGACGCATGGCCGTAGTGTGTATTGAGGCATGACCGTAGTGTATTGAGGCATGGCCGTAGTATAAACTGTTAGCGTAATGGGACTACCTGTCTCGAGCCGACAGTCTAAATAAAGTACTATTATACTATACTATATTGAGGCATGAACGTAGTGTATTGAGGCATGAACGTAGTGTATAGAGGCATGACCGTAGTGTATTGAGGCATGACCGTAGTGTATTGAGGCATGAACGTAGTGTATTGAGGCATGATCGTAGTGTATTGAGGCATGACCGTAGTGTATTGAGGTCCGTCTAATTGAAAATCTAGAGCGAAAAATAACCTACACACCAAATTGGAACATTTTTGGACTTACCAATACGGAGTAACAGGCAGTTGTTGTAGTGGAAATTTCGAAAAAATTGTGTCTAATTTCTCATCTAGACCGTAAAAACGAACCTACACACCAAATTTGAACTTTTTAGGGCTTACTAATATGGAGTAATAGACAGGTGTTGTAGTGGGAGTTTTAAAAAAATCCCATCCAAATGCACATCTAGACCGTAAAACGAACCTACACACCAAATTTGAACTTTTTAGGGCTTACCAATATGGAGTAATAGACAGGTGTTGTAGTGGGAGTTTTAAAAAAATCCCATCCAAATGCACATCTAGACTGTAAAAAAACCTACATACCAAATTTGGACTTCTTCGGACTTACCAGTGCGGAGAAAAGTAGTGGAAGTAAATTTTCCTTTTTCGCCAATGGCAGATGTTGTAGTGGGATTTTCGAAAAGCCCAATTTTGCAGATTCAGACAATAAGACAAACATAAATACCAAATTTGAACTTTCTCGGATTTATTAATGCGGAGAAATAGCGGTGAAAGTAAAAAGTCCTTTTTCGCTGATGAGAGGTGTTGTAGTAGGAGTTTCGAAAAATCCCGTCTAATTGCACATCTAAACTATAAGACAAAGCTACCTACCGAATTTGAACTTTCTCGGATTTATCAATGCGGAGAAAATAGCGGTGAAAACAAAAAATCCTTTTTCGCCATTGGCCAGGTGTTGTAGTGGGAATTTCTAAAAAATTCCGTCTTATTGCACATCTAGACTATATGAAAAAAGCTACCTACCGAATTTGAACTTTCTCGGATTTATCAATGCGGAGAAATAGCGGTGAAAGTAAAAAGTCCTTTTTCGCCAATGGCAGGTGTTGTAGTGGGAATTTCGAAAAATCCCGTCTTATTGCACATCTAGACTATAGACAAATTTGAACTTTCTGGGATTTATCAATGCGGAGAAATAGCGGTGAAAGTAAAAAGTCCTTTTTCGCCAATGGCAGGTGTTGTAGTGGGAATTTCGAAAAATCCCGTCTTATTGCACATCTAGACTATAAGACAAATTTGAACTTTCTGGGATTTATCAATGCGGAGAAATAGCGGTGAAAGTAAAAAGTCCTTTTTCGCCAATGGCAGGTGTTGTAGTGGGAATTTAGAAAAATCCCGTCTTATTGAACATCTAGACTATAAGACAAAGCTACCTACTAAATTTGAACTTTCTGGGATTTATCAATGTGGAGAAATAGCGGTGAAAGTAAAAAGTCCTTTTTCGCCAATGGCAGGTGTTTGTAGTGGGAATTTAGAAAATCCCGTCTTATTGAACATCTAGACTATAAGACAAAGCTACCTACCAATTTGAACTTTCTCGGATTTATCAATGCGGAGAAATAGCGGTGAAAGTAAAAAGTCCTTTTTCGCTAATGAGAGGTGTTGTAGTGGGAATTTCGAAATATCCCGTATAATCGCACATCTAAACTATAAAACTAAGCTACCTACCAAATTTGAACTTTCTCGGATTTATCAATGCGGGGAAATAGCGGTGAAAGTAAAAAGTCCTTTTTCACCAATGGCAGGTGTTGTAGTGGGAATTTCGAAAAAATCCCGTCTCATTGCACATCTAGACTATAAGACATAGCTACCTACCAAATTTGAACTTTCTGGATTTATCAATGCGGAGAAATAGCGGTGAAAGTAAAAAGTCCTTTTTCGACAATGGCAGGTGTTGTAGTGAGAAATTCGAAAAAATCCCGTCTTATTGCACATCTAGACTATAAGACAAAGCTACCTACCAAATTTGAACTTTCTGGGATTTATCAATGTGGAGAAATAGCGGTGAAAGTAAAAAGTCCTTTTTCGCCAATGGCAGGTGTTGTAGTGGGAATTTCGAAAATCCCGTCTAATCGCACATCTAAACTATAAGACAAAGCTACCTACCAAATTTGAACTTTCTCGGATTTATCAATGCGGAGAAATAGCGGTGAAAGTAAAAAGTCCTTTTTCGCTAATGAGAGGTGTTGTAGTGAGAATTTCGAAATATCCCGTCTAATCGCACATCTAAACTATAAAACTAAGTACCTACCAAATTTGAACTTTCTCGGATTTATCAATGCGGGGAAATATCGGTGAAAGTAAAAAGTCCTTTTTCACCAATGGCAGGTGTTGTAGTGGGAATTTCGAAAAATCCCATCTTATTGCACATCTAGACTATAAGACAAAGCTACCTACCAAATTTGAACTTTCTCGGATTTATCAATGCGGAGAAATAGCGGTGAAAGTAAAAGTCCTTTTTCGCTAATGAGAGGTGTTGTAGTGGGAATTTCGAAAAATTCCGTCTTATTGCACATCTAGACTATAAGACAAACCTACCTACCAAATTTGAACTTTCTGGGATTTATCAATGTGGAGAAATAGCGGTGAAAGTAAAAAGTCCTTTTTCGCCAATGGCAGGTGTTGTAGTGGGAATTTCGAAAAATCCCATCTTATTGCACATCTAGACTGTAAGACAAAGCTACCACCCAAATTTCAGCTTCCTAGGACTTACCAATTCGGAGAAACAGTGATGAATCAGTGAGTCAGTCAGTCAGTCAGT
The DNA here is from genome assembly GCA_024516035.1 of Bactericera cockerelli. NCBI lineage: Eukaryota > Metazoa > Arthropoda > Insecta > Hemiptera > Triozidae > Bactericera > Bactericera cockerelli. The sequence goes on along the minus strand of CM044966.1, from coordinate 2,682,062 downwards.
CAGTCAGTCAGTCAGTCAGTCAGTGAGTGAAACTCTCTTTTATAAGTATAGATAAAAAATAAATAGAAAATTATTATGAATTATTACGCAAAATCCCAGCTGTAGGTACCAGCGAACTTTGATGTGAGTAGCGACCAGTGGCTGAATTATGGACCAATAATAAGATATTATAATATTGAAGATACTTAAAAAAAAAAAAAAAAAAAAAAAAAAGCTATTTATAATACACTATACATATATTTAAACAAAGGTAATTGTTCCCCGGAACCGCTTTCGCATTACTTGAGGGCACTTTACCTTTACATCCATGTTATTCCGGAAACGGAGAAACTCGTTCAAAATTTTCCTCCCTGGCCGGGATTCGAACCCGCAACCTCCGGGTCAGTAACCAATTCTCTTAACCACTGAGCCACAGAGGGTGGTAGCTGATAGAGACGTATCTCAGGTAGACCCTGTATGACCCTCTTCCTCCCTCCCTCCCTCCCCTCCCTCCCCCCCTCCCCCCCCCCCCCCCTCTCTGTATTCAGGTCCCAGGTGATATCCACAAAAGAGATGAGAAAGCGAGAGGGAGAATATAAAAGTTTTCTCCCTCTCTCTCTTTCTCCTCCTTGGTATTTTTCCCCTCTTTCACTGCCTCCTGTGGGACTTTTTCCTCTCTATTTCTTCCCTCTCATGGGATTTTTTTCCCTTACCTAGAATATCTTTCCTCTTTCTCTCCCTTTTGTGATAATTTTTCGCCTTCCTCTTTCTCTTTCTCTTCTAGATTTTCCCCTTTCTCTGTCTTTCTCTCTCTCTCTCTCTCTCTCTCTCCCTCTCTCTCTCTCTCTCTCTCTCTCTCTCTCGCTTCATATTTTCCCCTTTATCTCTCTTTCTCTCCCTCTTCTATATTTTCTTCTCTCTCTCTCTCTCTCTTTCTCTTCTATATTTTCCTTTGTCTCTCTTTCTCTTTCTCTCTCTCTTTCTCTTCTATATTTTCCCTTTTTCTCTCTCTCCCGCCCTTCCTCTCTCTCTTTCTCTCTCTCTCCCTCTTCTATATTTTCCCCCTCTCTCTCCCTCTCCTAGTATTTGTTCCCTCTCTCTCTCCCTCTCCTAGTATTTGTTCCCTCTTTCCTTTTTCATCATGTAGAGGTTGAAAAGGGATTTGGTCCTAAATGAGAGGGAGGGACTTCCCAACCTAATGCTAACTTAGCAGCCAGCATCAATGGCACGTTGAAGAAATACTTGATACCTAATAATAATATCCCGTTATTTATAATAATAATAATATTCTTCAGTGGAAGGTAACCACCAGGCGAGGTTAAGACCATCATTCCTCACTCCAGCTGTAGCCAAGCTGGCTACAACAACAACAACACCATTGGAAAAATCATCTCGCTCAAATGGGCGAAAAAGCTGTTCCCTGGAGGTCAGGTGGACTGCTAGTACCGATATACAGAACAGATATTCGCCTGTATATATGATACATCAATACGCAGACTTTTAAATACATACATACAGGGTCTTCATAAAGTCTCACCCAGGCCTAGGTTTCTCGTAAACGACTCAGAATATCAAAAAACGCAAAAACCCGTATTCCTTTATATTTAGGGGGATTGATTTTCAGCCAAAAAAATTTTGCTACACGGCCCCAGTCAGGCTGGGCATGAACCAACTTTAAAATCTTAAATAGAATGGTATGTCTTGTGGTATATTGTTTTAAAGGTCTTATTGAGAGAAGCTCATTACAATAAATTTCAGTGTGCTACGACTTACCGTTCTCGAGATACAGGGTCGGACGTCCTGCGTAATATCCATATATTTTGACTATAACTCGTTAACCGTAAATTATGGAGAATTTTTTTCTTGTTAATGTAATTCCTTATGATGAGACTTTTCGAACAAGTTATAACTCGACATACTCTGTTGATGTTAGTTTCTGGTCGGTTTCGTCAGACAGCCGGACGAACAGTGGAAAAAAAATTTAACGAAAAAACAAATCAAATTTTAACTTGTTCGAAAGTTCTTGCTATAAGGAGTTATTATTATCAAGAAAAATTTTCTCCATAATTTACGGTTAACGAGTTATAGGTCAAAATATAGGGATATTACGCAGGACGTCCGACCCTGTATCTCGAGAACGGTAAGTCGTAGCACACTGAAATTATTGTAATGAACTTCTCTCAATAAGACCTTTAAAACAATATGCCACAAGACATACCATTCTATTTAAGATTTTAAAGTAGGTCCATGCCCAGCCTGAATGAGGCAGTGTAGGCAAAATTTTTTTGGCTGAAAATCAATCCCCCTAAATATAAAGGAATACGGGTTTTTGCGTTTTTTTGATATTCTGAGTCGTTTACGAGAAACCTAGGCCTGGGTGAGACTTTATGAAGACCCTGTATATGTAGCTGTACATCATATGACAACATAGGAAAAGTACCAGACACCATATTTATAGACATATAATTGTGTTTTGACTGTGTTTCGGTTCATAAAGAATTGACGTGACATTCAATTCAATTATGTATTTATTTACTGTACAGAATGTTAGATGGACATGTGGTACAAATAAAAACTTATCCTCGTAGATTCCTAAAATGATCAAACGAGGGGAAAATAAAATACAGTAGGTTCTTAATACCTAAATAAAAAATGTGTTTATTTGTGTTACTAGTGTTATTACATTACAATTTCAGTGGGTTAGCGCAGAATTATAGAACTTTTTCGTATCTTAAATAGCCCAATATCGTATTTTTGCCTGTAATTTTGCCACTGGTCGCTGCTCACATTAAAGTAGCTACTCGTTTTTCCTCACGAGGTATGAGTACCTAAACCCAGAACATCCAAGTACAGAGCAGAAACCCTGCCCTGCAGGGAATCGAACTGAATCGGTCACGGTGACTACTTGCTATATTTACTTTAACTGAGTCTCCTTTTTCATACAGAACTAAAATACAAAACCCACGTACCATTCAAATTCTAATTCTCGTGATGCTGGCTTTTCCCGGCCCCACTCAGGCTGGGTGAGGTCAATGTGAGTAGCAGGTTTGTGAGTTTCCTGCGAATGGAGGGTAAAACCCCCGTCACGATATGACCATGGCAGTTGAAAGCGACGTTAAACCCCACTTAAAAAAAAAAAAAAAAAAAAAAAAAAAAAAAAAAAAAAAAAAAAAAAAAAAAAAAACCCACGTACATACGGATACATAGGACTATTTTATAACCACAAACAATATACTCATTTAATGTCTAATAATTAACAAACTATCTTTAATAAAATATCAATCTATATTAACACGACCATATTGGATGTATGGCAAATTCCTATGATAAGGAGAATAACCAATGCCGAGCTTTCAGATGGACATATTGAATGGTGAAAGTTCACAATAACTGTTAAATTATGTATTTACTAATATAGATATTTGAGTAAGTCGATGTCTTAAAACAAAAATGAACTTTTAAAATTGTAAAATTACAAAAAAAAATACCTGAGGAAAGAGTGAGAGGAACAGAATAAAAAAAAGAAATTGAGAGAAAAGGAGAAAAATATTATTTGACTTTATTTATTTATACAATAATACATGACAAATAAATTGTTCAAATATATATAACAATGACAGTTTACATAATTCATAATATTTAACTGCACTTATGCTAGTTTGTTTTGGCTGTCGTCATCCCACACTAAGGGCCACCCCTATAAAGTATGGTCCTTGTGTCGTTTAATTTTTATTATTTAATTACTTATTTTCATGTACCTATATGTTTATAAAGAAAGCTACAACCATAAGGTGTGAAACATGTTCAATAACAACGAGAAAAACAAAACAAAGTCCCACTGACCAGGGTTAAACAGGTTAAACACACTGTAATTTTTTTTTCTCTGTGACTCTTAGAAGACCAGTGTCTCGCTAGAGGACTATAAACAGAGAACAGACTAGCCAACCCTTACAAGCCAGGCTATAGTTGCAGTTTCCTAAGGGTTTAATGCTTATAAACAGAGAACAGACTAGCCAACCCTTACAAGCCAGGCTATAGAATTGCAGTTTTCCCAAGGGTTTAATGGCTTATAAAGAAAAGATCAAGTTCTCATGATGGTTGATCGCAATCGCAAATACTTTGAAATCGCACATACAAGCCAACTTTGAAATAAAGTTGGCTGGAGACCATCACTAACCCATCCAGCTGTAGCCAAGCTGGCTACAACAACAACAACAAATCATTTTACATTGTCATTTTATAAAGTTACTGATTTTTTATTTAGTTGGTTCCAGTTATACATAATGTTAAAGATAGGTTGATGTAGTTGACACAGGCCACAGGGTGAATGGTAGATTATTGTTTTTTTTTTTTAATTATAAATAATGATATTTTCATTACAACACCAACATGTAAAAAGCTAATGGGTATTTCATTTATAACATTTTCATCTATTTTAGACCGAGGTGTCTATTTTAGTGTCGCCGCATTTTCCAAATTTAGGCATATTATCTTCCTCTTTGTGCCTCTCAGGCGGAATGGAATATGGTGGATTATATTTTGTTTCTTCTCATTTCTTTCCGCATATCTGTTGCGGTCAGATTACTGATTGATTTTATTTATTTGTATTATTATTTTACATTTGATTTAATGATTACTCGTAATTACTGATTATTTCCTCTTTGGGATACGAAGTCTTCGAAGGTCTTATTTTTGGTGTCACGATGCGTCGTCATCGTCGAGAGTCACATTTTTGCCTTTATTGTTGAAAATATGAGGAACCGAAGACAAAGAAGATGGAAAATAAGCAGTGGAGGAAGAGTTAGTGGTGGAAGAAGAGGTTGAAGGAAGACCAGAGGATGAAGAGGGAATCTACGAGTGGGAAAAATAGAGAAAGGACCGTAACAGAGAAAAAAGTGACGGAAGAAGCGACCGGTGATGGAGAATAAGTAGTTCAAGAGAGGTTGCAGGAAAAGCAGAGCAGGAGTAGTTAGGGTGAAGGTGCTGGAGGAGAGAAGAGGAAATAGAGAAAGGCCATAACGAGAAAAAGGTGAAGGAGGAAGGAACCGAGGGGAAATTACAGGAATGAAGAAGGAAGAGGAAATGAAGAATGGACTGGTGGTGGAGAAGGAACTGGTAATGGAGAAGGAATTGGTACTGGAGTGGAATTGGTGCTGAAGATGGAACTGGATAAGAAGGAAGGGGAGCAAGGATATCAAGAGCAGCCGATTTCCTCTTCGAGCCACTTCCGCTGGCATACTTGAAAGTCCATAAAGTTGCATCACAAACGCCTAGAGGGAGAAAATGTGATTATATAGATAGTTTTGTTTGTTACTTCAGATGAATTTCTAACATTATAAACGAAAGTAAGTTATCGTATTTTAGCCTCCTTGTAAAGACAGTGGTAGAAGTGCTGAGTCATTCCTCCATGTCTGGCTACCATCGATCACTATGACGCCACCCTATGTAATGATGAAAAATATTATTAATAACAATAGTTGAAAAATATCATATTTGTGTTAATCACTTTCGTGATGTCACAACTACTCAAACACGCTTTAATAAATCCACGCTGAAACCGGGACTTGAACCATCGCCTCCAGGTTACAAGTCCGCGTCTTATTGATCAAGCTACTGAGGTTGGTAGAAATCGGAAGTATATTTGTTTCAGATGAACATAATATTTTCTCTTTGAACGTCGCTTTCAACTGCATGGTCACATTTACGACGGCGGGTGGTGTTACCCTCGATTCGCAGAAAACTCACAAACCTGTCATCCACATTTTAAACCTCAGCCAGCTTGGGTTGGACCGAAATGCCAGCATCATGTCTTTACCTCGCTCGACGTGCTTCACTACGGTGATTCCGGTGCATTAAATGCGCCATCGACGCAGGCTAATTTTCAATCACTTACTCTTGTTCCAATGTTCTTTGTCGCCTATGTTCTTCTCGAATTCGTTCCTCTTGTTCGCTAAAGCTAGAACAATAGAAGCTTTGGTTCAATTCTGCGCGTAGGCTTCCCGCGCTCGCCTCGCTTGCTCCTTGAACTCAGCCCTCTGAGCTGGCGTCATGGGCTGGCGTCTTTGCGGTGGTGCCGTCTGGTTCGTCTGGTTGACTTCCCCACCGGCAAAGGTTGCGCGAGACTCAAAGGAGGGTCCATTTCACGCCTCCTAGAGGGCCCCAACGGTCTGGTTTCTTGGTCGCCGTCGGAGCTGTAAGGCTGTGCTCTTCATCATACAAAGGTTGCAAGAGGCTCAAGCCCATTTCATCCCTCCCAGATGGCCTCTCCGGCCATGGCTTCTTGCGCGGGGGCCTCAAAGAAGAAGCACCGATTTCATCCCTCTGAGATGGCTCCATTTGCCTGGCTTCTTGCATCGGCGCTGTTTCGTTGGATTCTTCATCATGCGAAGGTAGTGAGAGTCTCAAAGAAGGGCCCATTTCACCCTTTGAAGAAGCCTCCACTGACTTCCCTTTTTGCACCGACGACGCCATCTGGTTGGACTTTTCATCGTGCAAAGGCGCGAGTCTCAATGTCGCGCCCAAATCACCTTTCCGAGATAGACCGAGGCTCAAAGAAGCATCGATTTCATCTCCCAAAGATGGCCTCTCGGGCATGGCTTGTTGCCCTGTGCCGTCATTGACCTGCGCCGTCCGGTTGGGTTCTGTGGACTCTTCCCAAAGCGAGAGAGATTTTCCCCACTCCGACGCATCATTATTTTGACCATCGGCTGCGTCAACTGTGAAATTAAAAAATGAGTTTATTTTTTTTATATTTTGAGTTAAAAGAAATACAGAAATAAATGAACAGGTGACCAGAAACAGAAACGGAAAAGTCTAGAACCCAGAAACTAGAAAGTCTATCACTCTAAATAATCTGAAAACACACAGTTTGAAAGCATCGAAGGTTTTTTTGTAGGGGGTTTAACGTCGCTTTCAACTGAATGATCATAACAAGACGGACGTTTTACACTACATTTGGCTGGACACTCACCAACGAACTGCTCAAATAAACTCACCCAGCCTGAGTGGTGCCGGGAATAGCCAACATCACAAAGGTTTGGATTTAATGGTCACTCATCCAAGTCCTAGCCTCTGTGGACGTTGATCAACTTCAGCGCCTGCACGAGAACTGGTGCATTCAACGTGCTATCGACGCGCGACGCTGGCACGCGTGTTTGTAAAATTATTGGAGACAGAGACTAGGGAGGAAATTTGAGATCTCCACTAAAAAGACTTCTTCCTTCATTGTTGAATTGTTGATTCGCTTGGAGGTTGATTATAATAGTCACTGTGGCAGAGCGAGTTAGCGCGCTGGGCATTGCACACATGGTGACCTGGGTTCGATTCCCAGCGGGGGAGAATTTTTTCTGCTCTGTACTTGGATGTTCGGGGTCCACTCATACCTCGTGAGGAAAAATGAGTAGCTGCTTTAATGCGAAGCAGCGACCAGTGGCAGAATCTTAGGCAAAAAATGATACAAGATATTGTAAATTAAAGTGGTAAAGTCCTATGATTCTGCGCTACCCACTAAAATTGTGACATAATAACACAAAGAAAAAGCATTATATTATTATTATAATGGTTGGGTGGAAGAGATTGTCAAAGACAATGACCCCGCCCTTTGGTTAGGACACTTGTACGTATACATATACATATTTTCTCTACGTTGTTTATCATTTCTTTCCTGTTTTATATTGTTCTAAGTTTTGTATTCTAATTTTTATAATTACTTGTTCTACATACATAATTATGTCCTATTAATAGTAATAATATCGCCTTATTTATGCTGCCCTATTAGGACTATTGAGTTCCATTATTCCAGCAGTAAACCCAAGACGTATTATTATGTGTTGAAAATCCCAAATGGGAGGACAATTTGTTATGTCCCGGCTGGGTTTCGAACCCGCGACCTCTGGATTCACAGAGTGTCGCCTTTATCACTGAGCTACCGGGACATGTGTTACGTATAATATTCATAAGAGTTACACAATAATAACTCATCATTCTGTCTGTCAAAGGTGATTTTTGAATTTATTCCTGTTGAATTTATTAAATTAGATAACCTTACCTGATATTATGGCGACAGCAAGAGAGGAAATCAAAAGTAAGGATGGGTGTCCCATGTTTGCGTGGGTGAAAGTTGAACCCACAGCTATCTAAATGTACCTTTGGCTGTATGGAATGACCTTGCCTACCAATGCCGAAAAAAAAATGTACTAACAAGCTGCTGGCTAAATTTAATGAAACAGATCTCTTCAGAATGTTTTAAATTGATCACAATGAGACAGGATGAGTGTTGTATATGTCGACAGACATTCTTTTAAATAGCTAATTGTTCGGAAAAAAAGGTGGCAGTTACCAGACACCATTTGTGTATTTGAGTTCATTAGGCTTGGTAGCGTGACTGGTCCACATACATTAACCACGTGAACAACTGGAGCTTAGGCGGTGATGTTACGGTTGTGACTCAGTCCAGGCGACCACAATGGAGCCCCATACCCTAGACCCTATACCTTAGCTCTAGACCTATACCTTAGCTCTAGACCCTATACCTTAGCCCTATAGCCTAGCCCTAGAACCTATACCCTAGCCCTAGAACCTATACCCTATCCCTAGACCCTATATCCTAGTCCTAGACCCTAGCTCTAGGCAGTAGCCCTAGACCCTAGCCTTAGACCCTAGCCTTAGACCCTTACCTCCAGACCCTGGTACCTACAGCTTCATATATAAGGGTTGGTTGGAAGAGATTGCCAAAGGCTATAACCCCGCCCTTTAGTTAGGACAAATAAATATGTTTTTTTTTTCTTTCTTTTTTGTCCACCCAGTATGAAACAATATTACCTTGTCAAAAATAACAGCCTGCTTCATGGCTACGAAAAAAAAATCGTTTAGTTTCACGAGATTTTATTTCTGTTTGTCGTTTTTTTAGTTAGTTTATTTACATATACAATATCTTTTTTATACCCAATATATATATCTACTTTTAGGTTAGTTTAAGTAATTATTTAATTTAACTGTTGTAAACTATCCCACCATGGATTTTGAATATTAAATAATAGTTCACCCAGTATAAAACAATACTAGCTTATCGAAGATACAGGGAGGGGACAAGAGGAGAAAAAGGGATGCCGAACGCTAATTTATCCGTACGTGGGAAATAATAATCTCCGAGTAATTATTCCCACGGGACGATCGGACTAATTTCCCTCAAGGCGGCAATAATTCCCGCCTACAATTCCACCTCGGCAGAGTCCGGGGATAAATTTCTCGGAAGGGTTGTGGATTAATCGACACTTAGGGATCGATTATGCCGTTAGGGTTAGACCCCAAATGTACTGGATCCTCTTAGCTGTGGGTAGATAATCCCGTTTTTTCTTTTTTTCAAGAGCTTTTCACGGCCTTTTTTATTTCGTAGAGAGAGAGAGAGAAACTAAAAAGAGAAAGAGAGAGAGAGAGAAACTAAAAAGAAGAAAGAGAGAGAGAGAGAAATAGAAACAGTGAAAGAAAAAGAGAAAGAGAGAGAGAGAGAAAGAGAAAAAGAGAGAGAGAGAAAGAGTGTTTGAGAGAAATAGTGTGAGAAAGAGAAAAAGACAAGAATAAAGAGAAAGAGACAAGAAGAAAGAGAAAGACAAGAACATTTTCACCTATTTAGCTATTCCGTTATTTTTTTCTGATGATAGAAAACAAAGAATATGGATAATTTTGAGCTAAAAAACTTAGGTAGTGGAAAAGTTAAACATGTGACCTCGTTCAGTAATTATCTCCATATTGTTGGTTTTCTATCAGAGCAAAAATACCTTGAACAATTTTGAACTACAAATTTAACTCATTAATGGAAAAATTTCAACAGTTCAATTCATTCTCCCCGTGTTTTTTGCCAAATCTGGGATATTTGTAAAAGTATAGGAGTACTTAAACCAGGTAAATGATGCGAGATCGAATGAAGATAGGTACAAATATATTATACAAACAACAATTATTATAGTAGCCACCGTGACAGAGTGAGTTAGCGCGCTAGGCATTGTACAGATGGTGACCTGGGTTCGATCCCCAGGGGGTAGGAATTTTTCTGCTCTGTACTTGGATGTTCGGGGTCCACTCATACCTCGTGAGGAAAAATGAGTATCTGCTTTAATGTGAGCAGCGGCCAGTGGCGAAATTATAGGCAAAAAAAAGATATTGGGATATTCAAAATACGGAAAAGTCCTTTAATTATGCGCTTGTAAAATAATAACACGAAGAAACACATTTATTTATCATAATACCTAATATTACTAATTTTTAGATAAACGAATGCAATACCTACTTCAAATGTGTGTAATATTAGACTGATATTATCGTTAGTAACACAGTGTAACATACCCAAGAGCAATCTATACTTATAAAAGAATGTTTCACTCACTGACTCAGTGATTCATCACTGTTTCTCCGAACTGGTAAGTCCCGGGAAGCTGAAATTTGGTAGGTAGCTTCTAGACGGGATAGTCTTATTGTCTAGACGGGAAATACTCACTACAACACCTGCCATTGGCGAAAAAGGATTTTTTTGCCTCGGCCCGCAAAGCGGGCAAAAGCCCGCAAGTTAATTAATATTTTCGATTTTTTTTTTTCTTAGCGCCAAGTATCGAACCCGGGACCCAGGACCCAGGCGCATGCGCATGACTTACCTCTCACGTCAGGGAGAATGTAGTTAGAGAGGGGGATGTCTTCACTCTCCTCCCCCGCCCCTCCATCACCTGAAACCAGACAGAATAATAATAATAATAACAACAACAATAACAATATCGCTTTATTTATAATGCCCGAGTAAGACTTTACTTTAGTAAACTCAGCGTAGATTTAGTAAAGCGAGTTTGAGTAGTTGTGATATCGCGAAAGTGATTTAATAATCACTTTTGAAAAATAAATATAATATTATATTGTCTTATTTACACTGCCGGATTAAGACTATTAAATTTCCATTATTCCAGCAGTAAGCCCAATACACATTATTATGTGGTAAGATTCCCAGCAAATGGGAGGATAACTTGTCATGTCCCGGATGGGTTTCGAACCCACGACTCTTTGCATGGATTCACAGAGTGCTGCCGCCTTTACCACTGAGCTACTGGGACAGAATAATAGAAAAGAGAACCGACCTTCGTGGCTCAGTAGTTAAGAGCATTGGTTGCTGATGTGGAGGTTGCAGGTTCGAATCCCGGCCGGAGAGGAAAATTCTGACCGAATTTTTTATTAGGACTAATATAGTCCCATTATTCCAGCAGTAAGTCCCATTATTTCAGCAGTAAGCGCTAGACGTATTATTATGTTGTAAAATTCCCAAATGGGAGGATAACTTGTCATGTCCCGACTGGGTTTCGAACCCGCGACCTCTGGAATCTCTGGTTTCACAGAGTGCCTACCACTGGGACATACAGCTAATCTGGTTGAAGTTGTCACTTTTTTTCAGAATCAGAGGGAGAGGAAGAGAGATGAGGGGGGGGGGGGAGTAGGGGTAGGTGAAATGGAAGAGAGAGAGACACATTCCCTATAGATTTACTTCTGGAGACATTTCATTCCTTTTAGAACATCCCAGAAGTCCTCTATCCTCTCTCTCTTTTCTCTCTCCCCCTCTTTCTCTCTCTCTCTCCCTCTCTCTTTCTTCTCTTTCTCTCTCTCCCTCTCTCTTTCTCTCTCGCTCTCTCTCTTTCTATCTCTCCTTACTCTCTCTCTCTCGCTTTCTTTCTCGCTCTCTCTCTCTTCTCTTTCTATCTCTCCTTACTTTCTCTCCTTCTCTTTCTCTCTCTCTCTTTCTTTCTCTTTCTCTCTCTCTCTCTCTCTTTCTTTCTCGCTCTCTCTCTTTCTATATCTCCTTACTCTCCTCTCTTACTCTCTTACTGTGACAAATTTTCTTTAATTTTTCTTTAACTCTTATTCTCATTTTTCTTTAACTCTTATTCATTTTCTCTTTCTCTCAGCTCTTTTTCTTCCTCTATTTTTCTGTGTCCTCTCTAACATGTCTTTTTCCATCATTCTCGATCTTTCCCTCCCTTCCATTTTTCCTCCCCCTCTCTCTCTCTCTCTCTTTCTCTCTCTGTCTCTCTCTCTCTGTCTCTCTCTCTGTCTCTCTCTCTCTCTCTGTCTCTCTCTCTCTCTGTCTAAGAACTCCTGGGTCCCTAGAGCTTCATCCAACGAGTTTTCTTAAGAAAAGAAGATAAATACAGAGAGAGAGAGAGTAAGAGAGAGAGAGAGAGAGAAAGTGTGAGAGAGAGAAAGTGTGAGAGAGAGAAAGTGTGAGAGAGAGAAAGTGAGAGAGAAGAGAAAGGAAAAAGAGAAAGAGATAAAGAAGGAGAGAGAGAGAAAGAGAGAAAAAGGAGAGGGAGAGAGGAAAACCAAAAGTAGGTACATACACAACTGTCTTGATGCTACGACTTTCCCTCTCTGAGATGGCTTGAGAAAATGAGGGAAAAAGCAAGATGGGATTTCCCTGAGGGAATTTTTCCGAACAAGGAATAAAATCCCTCTGGACCTCTCCCTCACTCTGGTAGACGGGAAATTAGAAAATTGTGTAGCCAAGTCTCCAGACACTGAAACATGATGGGAGTTCTATCTCTCTCTATCTCTGCCTCTCTCTTTCTAATTTTCTTTTCTTTTTTTATTTATTTTTTTCTTTCTTTTCTTTTCTTTTTTGTCTCTCTTTCTTTTTCTCCTTCTCTTTCTCCCTATCTCTGCCTCTCTCTTTTTACTTTTCTTTTTCTCATTACTTTTCTCTTTCGCTTCCTCTTTCTCTTTCTATTTACTAACACCGTGCATTTTTAGTCAAGTGGTTAACGCGTCAGTCCGATAATCTAGGTAGCGTTTCGAATCCCACCCAATTCAGAAATTTTTCCTCATTAATTTGAGTTTGTGACCACATAATAATAAGACTCTGAGGGTTAGGTGGTAGAAAATGCTTCAAGTTACCTTCCACTATATTGTGTTGTTATTATTTTTCCTCTGTATCTCTCTATCTTTTTCTCCCTTTCTCTTCTCTCTCTCTCTCTCTCTCTCTCTCTCTCCTCTCTCTCTCTCTCTCTCTCTCTCTCTCTCTTATCTAATTTCATACATCTCTTTCTGTATCTCTATATCTCTGGCTTTTCCTATAATTGCGTCTACTTATTTGTTTCTTCTTCAGCTTACTTCATTTTTTTCTTCTCTTTATACTAGTCGTGCCCGAATCATTTCAGTGGTAAGACACTCACGCGCCCAGCGGAAGGTCCTGGGTTCGATCCCTAGAGCCGACAATTTTTGTTGTTGTGAATCACTCATTTTTCTTTCCTTTTTTAATCCCTAAACCTGCATTTTTTTTCGGGTGGATGCCTTTCCTAAGGCCAACAATTTTATTTGATTTAACGTACTGGATTATTATGGGGGGTTTTACCCTCCATTCGCTGGTTATCTTCCACTAACGAGTGTTATTATCATACAGTAAAACCTGGATATAAGAGATCTCAAGGGACCGCAATTTTGTCTCTTATATCCAGGTTTCTCTTCTAAAGTTTATTTTCCCAAGTGAGGTAAATTAGATTTGGCAATTATCAAATTATATCCAGATTTCTGTTATATCCAGTTTTCTCTTTTTTTTTTTTTTTTTTTTTTTTTTTTATTATTTTCAAACGCATCATTTATGATGCAATTACATGAAAATTTACAAAGGGGAAAAATAATATAAATATATATCTATGTTTAAAAATAATATATAAAAAAAAATAAAAAAATTAATAATATTAATGATCAGTAATCGTGCTGGGGGTGCTACTCTTTGTATATTGTGTGTACAGTATTAATATATGTCAGTCTATTTATCCCTATATCTAGTTCTTGTGCAAATGTGTTGTATAGGCTAAGAATGCGTGGGACCGTTGAGTGAGAGTAGACAGTTTTATCTAAAGGATTTAGGTGGAAAAGATTTTTTTCTCTGCTTGTTGATCTTAGATGTATTTGTGGGACATTATAGGCTATGCCTTCTCTAGCTTTTGGACAGTGCACTAGCCCATTACACAGGTCGTATACAAGTAATAGGGCATTTATATCCCGTCGGTTTCTTAGGGAGTGAAGTTGAAGCTGCTCGCAAATGAGTGAAGCAGAGATATTGTTAGGGAAGGTTGGGTAAAACCCATGAAACTTTCTAAATAGGTACCTAACAAATTTGGATTGTACGTTTTCTATGAGTTTTTACGTTTTTAATATTTTGTGGATTCCAGATAGCTGAGGCGTATTCCAATTTACTTCTTACTATTGAACTGTAGAGTAGTATAATACTGTTTGTCTCTTTAAAATATTTACACTGTCTTTGTAGTAACCCCAGCATTCTTAAAGCATCTTTTGTGATGTTGCTTATGTGAAGATCAAATTTTAAGTTACTTTGAAATGTTACTCCAAGATCTTTTTTCTGTGTTACTCTCTTTAGGTTATACTCTTGGATTTTATACTGGTGGTTTATTATATTGGTACTTCTGGAATATGTCATTGTTTCACATTTTTCGTTATGGAGAGTTAATTTTTGTGTATTTAACCAGTTTACCACAGAATCAAGATCTTTTTGCAACATTGTACAGTCATCAGTGTTTTTGATTTTTTTGAATAACTTAAAATCGTCTGCATATAATAAATATGACGAGTTACGGATAACGCTTCCTATATCATTAATTACCATGATGAACAGCAAACAGCTTAGCTTTGAGCCTTGGGGTACCGAGGATCTAGGTTCATAGGTAAAAGAATAAAACTTATCGCCTCGTTCATTTTTGTATACTACTTGCTGTTTGCGATTTTTGAGAAATGATGCAAAAATATTAAAATGTTCTTTGAAAAACCAAATTTGTACATTTCCTTAAGTAGTACATCATGGTTGATTTTATCGTAACATTTAAGTATGTCAGTATAAATTACATCCACTTGACTACACCCTGTGTTCAAGTTATGACTTATTTCATGTTGAAATTCTAATAAGTTCGTTGTGGTGGAGCGTTGTGTTATAAAACCATGTTGTTGACTACTAATGTTACGATAAACATGGTTCTTTATTTTATTAAATATACAGGTCTCATACAGTTTACTCAGTGATCCAAGCTGAGCTATGGGTCTGTGTAGACTAATCTGGCTGGTCCCAGGTAGTTTGGGAACCGCTGTGATGAGAGTGAACTTAAGGAGATCCGGGAATTTTTTTTGCGATAATGACAAGTTAAAGATATGTACAGAGGCTGAATTAGAGAGCTAGAGAATAATTTTAGTAGATGGGCTGGTATATTGTCAGCACCTGGACCTTTATTTTCCGGTAAGTCCTTCAGACTATCCCTAAGATCCCTCTCACTTAAGGTAAACAAATCCACATCGTCTGTATGCTGTTCATCATAGAAATCACATATGTACGAGGAACTTTCTGTACTATACACTGATTGGAAATGCTCTGCAAACGCATCCGCTATATTTTGGGGAACGTTTATTATTTGATCTTTAAATGAATAGGAGAGTTTTGTGGAATTTTTCTTTTTCGATTTATAGTATGACCAAAAAGTCTTTTTGCCGTTTGAGATATCATTTTCAACTTCTTTTATATAATTATGGTGATCTGATTTTATAGTTCTTTTACATTCTTGTTTTAACTGTTTCAATTTATTTCCTTTATTTCCTACATTTTTCCTTAGTGCTTCTTTTTCTTTGAACAATTTAATAGTATATTCTGACCACCAAAATGGGAATGTTTGTTTATTTTTCCTCTTTTTGTTTCGGTCATAATAAGGAACATGTTTGTCCAGCACATTGTATAGGATTTGATAAAAAGCTGATAGGGATGCGTTTGGGCATTGCGATTCAAAGAGAGGTGACCAGTCAATGTTAGCTATATCTGTTTGGAGTTTTTGTGTATCCGCTTTGCTAAAGTTATAGTTTTTGCACCCTAAGTCAATAAATTCTGAATTTTCACAATTTTCTTTGTGACCAGTGGGTATGGTGTTAGGAGTAGATGTTTCTTTAATTATTTTAGATTTTTTGTTTTTCCTTTCATATTTAATAGTGATGTTGAGAGGTGGATGATGTGAGTCTACTTTACTACCTAGGTTTTCACCTCTGGTCACATGAACATTGTGTGATTTTTTACTATTAAAGCTACTATTTGATTTGAAAAGAACAAGGTCAAGTGTTCTTTTTTTTACGTTAGGTATATTATTGTATGATGTAAAATCCAGAGTTCTCTTATATCCAGTTCGGACAGTATTACCTGCCTACTACCCAAAGTACTATTTAGTTCACCCCCTGTATACATATATACTTGACTACTTGTATGTACCTAGCCTATGTAGGTATAGGTACATTGTATACATTTATATAATAATAATAATATCGCCTTATTTATACCGCTCGATTAAGACTAATAAACTACTATTATTCCAGCAGTATAAGTCAAAGACATATGTATTATTGTAATTATAAATTCCAAATGGGAGGATAACGTGTCATGTCCGGGCTGGGTTTCGAACCCGCGACCTATCTAAACTCTGGATTCACACAGTGCCACCTTTACCACTGAGCTACTGGGATATAATAGGATATTTCTGTACATGTACAATTGTACATACACAGCTAAGTATATATCCATACCTAAGTATATTTGTATACATATTTATAGCTAAGTACATAGCGCTGGAGGGTTAATTCCTCTGGGACCTTAGCTCGAGCTCAATACAACATGCTTTCACATAAGGGAGTAAGAGAGAGAGAGGGAGAGAGAGAGAGAGAGTGAGGGGGGGAAGAGAGAGAGAGAAGAGAGAGGGACATGGAGAAGGGAGATAATGAGAGGGAGAGAAGGGTGAGAGAGAGAGGAGGAGGAAGAGGAAGATAGGAAGAGAGGGGGAGGAAGTGAGAGAAAGAGAGAGTGGGACTGAGGGAGGGAATGATTGAGTGGGAAGAGAGAGAGAGAGTGAGGTGAGACCAATGGGACTGACAGTATGAGAAAAAGTAAAGAGAGAGAGATGGAAAGAGAAAGAGAGAGATAGAGAGGGAGAAGTAGAAAGAGAGAGAGACAGAGAGAGAGAAAGAGAGTAAAAGCAAAAGAGCTTCAAAGGTCCCAGAGGAGAATTCCCGAAGAGCTCTGGATCGCTAGAGAGAGAGAGAGAGAGAGAGAGAGAGAGAGTGAGGAGGAGAGAGAGAGAGAGGAGAGAGAGAGAGAGAAGTTGCTATGGCAACTCCAAACACAAATAAAATACACAACACTTCGACTCTCTATTCTCTCTCTCTCACTCAATCTCCTCCCTCTCTCTCTTTCTCTCTCTCTCTCACTCTCTCTTTCTCTCTCTCTCTCTCACTCGGGTATTCAGCTCCCGGTGTGGTCCCGTGGGACCCTTCTGAAAACTTTGGATTGATAGCAGAGAGAGGGAGAGAGAGATATGTATACTTATAGGTAGGAAAGAGAGAGAAAGATAAAAAGAGAGAAAGAAAAAGAAAGAGAGAGAAAAAAAGAAGGAGAAAGAAAGATAAAAAGAGAGAGAAAGAAAAAGAAAGAAAGAGAAGAAAATAAAGACAAAGAAAGATAAACAGATAGAAAGAAAAAGAAGGAGAGAGAGAAAAAAAGAGAAAGAGAAAGAGAAAAAAAAGAGAGAAAGAGGAAACAGAAGCAAAAGATAAAGAGTAAGAGAAAGAGATAGAGAGCGATAAAGAGAGAGAGAGAGAGAGATTGAGGGTAAGTTCCCCCCCCCCCCTCTAGGTTTCCATCACCTAAGGGTTAAAAAAGCTATGTAGCAGACAATATTCCCGGGACACAGTCACCTGGGTCCTGTGCTGAGGACTAGTGAGGATTCCAGCAGAGAGAGAGAGGGAGGGAGAAAGAAAGAGAGAGGGTGAGATAAAAAGAGAGAGAGAGAAAGAGAGAGAGGGAGAGAGAAAGAAAGAGGAGAGATAAAGAGAGTGGGTGAGATAAAAGAGAGAGGAAGATAAAAAGAGAGAGATAAAGAAAAAGAGTAAGAGTGAGAGAGAGAGAGAGAGATAAAGAAAAAATGAAAGAGGGGAGAGAAAGACAAAAAGAGAGTGAGCGAAAAAGAGAAAAGAGAGATTTTAGAAGTAGTGAAGAAAGAATCAAACAAGATAAAGATGAAAGAAAGTCAGGTTAAGAAGTATAATAGCTAGGAGAGAAATAAAGAAAGAGTATGAGAGAGAGAGAAAGAGAAATATAAAGGAAAGAGAAAGAGAGAGAGAGAGGGGGGGAGAGAGAGAGGGGGGGAGAGAGAGAGAGAAAGAGAGTATGAGTGAGAGAGAGAGAAAAAAATAGAAAGGGAAGGAGGATAACTTGTCTTGTCCCGGCTAGGTTTCAAACCCGCGACCTCTGGAATCTCTGGATTTACAGAGTGCCGCCTTTACCACTGAGCTACCGGGACAGACGGGACGGATAGAAAAATCTGCTCCGAAGGTGGATCGAACTCAGGATCTCTGAACTACAGGCAGTAGGCACAACCGTTACGCCACAGCGTCTGACGTTAGGTAATAATAATAATAATAATACTAACTATAGATAACTCATATTTACTTGCATTTAGTATAATTTAATTTAAAATATCTCGATGTATTTTTCCTTTTCTTTCTATCTAGATGTTAAAAACGTAATTGTTTAAAACATCAATAAAACAAAACCATTTTCAAGAAAAAAAAAAAAAAAAAAATACTCACTACTTTTCCAAAGCTTTGGCTTTGCCTGCTTTCTCCGAGACATAAATAGCACAGGGAGAGGCGTACTGAGGGTTCGATTCCGATCCAGGGACAAAGATTTGATGCGGACAAACTGGTTGAACTATTTTATGTAGTATATTCTACCATTTATATCTTTATTTTATTTATTTTTTATTTACACTTTATTAATTGAACATATTATATACAACACAAATAATTACAAAATAAAATACAATATAAGAGAAGAAAAAATATATAATTATACCTAATATATGTCCTAACTAAAGGACGGGGTTATTGCCTCTGGCAATTTCTTTTTTTCATGCATACACACGCAATAATACTATTGCATTTACGTGTATGATCTTATTGATCACTTTAATATATTAATTAATTAAATTAAATTAAATAACTTTAATTACCACCACACTTTGTTAGTAATTGCCTGATCCACCAGTTACACGATTGTATTAGGTGTTGGCGCGGTATATAAAATATATATAAATTAGGGCTGTAATATCTTTTTTTTTTTTTTTTTTTAATTAAGTTCTAACGGAATTTGGCGTTGTTGCAACTACATGAACTTGGGTTTTGAGGGTTAAAAATAATATTTTCATCGCAACATTAGCTTTTCGATGAGACAAAATACGGAAACTATAAATTTACCGTTATATAAAATTATCAAACCGACCTCTGTAGCTTGATCAGTAAGGCGGCAGACTTGTAACCTGGAGGTCGGTGGTTCAAGTCACGGTTTCAGCGTAGATTTAGTAACGTGAGTTTGAGTAGTTTTGATGTCACGAAAGTGACTAACACAAATATGATAACTTATATAAGTTATCAATTTATTGTAATATATTTGTGTTAATCACTTTCGTGATGTCACAACTACTCAAACTCGCTTTACTAAATCTTCGCTGAAACCGGGACTTGAACCACCGACCTCCAGGTTACAAGTCCGCCGCCTTATCGATCAAGCTCCTGAGGTCGGTTTATTTACCGGTATTTAAGGACTGTAGTTTCTCGGAGGTGTTATCCGCGAAACGACCCTTTCGCTTGATTACATAATATATGAGCGTTTACTATAGGGGTGTATTTTTTTCTTTGGATAATTTTTTTTTTCTTTCCAGGTTCGATATTTCCAAATATTTCCATTTTATTTCAAGGTCCAACTTCAAAACATTCGTGAAAGAAAAAATGCGTTTAGGGACTTTTAAAGATAGGTAAACAATGGACTTCACCTATAGAATATCTGGAAGCAAGAATTTTCTACTTCTATTTTGGTTAACCAAACTGGAAGAAGGAAGAGGAAAAATTTTCTCTTCCAAAAGAAAAATGACTTGCTGCCACTTTTGTTCATTTTATTCCAGTTTGGTGAACTATGGTTAGAAAGAAAAATAATTGTAAATCTGCCTGAAGCTCTTTTGCATTACTTCAGGCACCTATGCCATTCCGGCAAAACTCGGTCAGTAAAAAAGGTAAGTGTGCCTCGGATCAGCTTTTGCATTACTTCAGTGCACTTTACCATGTCATTCTGAAAACGGAGAAAGTCGTTCAGAATTTTCCGCTCCTGCCGGGATTCGAACCCGCAACCTCCGGGTCAGTAACCAATTTTTTAACCACTGAGCCACGGAGGTGGGCGTAAACTTATGTTTGCCACAATAGTTAGGTACTCAAAAAGCTGTCCCGCATAATGATCAATGCGTCGTATTGTCGGACTGGTAATCCAGAGGTCTTGGGTTCGAAACTTAGCCGGTACATGTCAATATATTTTTGAAACTTTCAAAAAAAATATTGAATTAACGAACGTGTGCAATTGTGCATTATATTAAGAAGGTAAACTTTAATTTTAATCGTATATTTGTTTTTACTAGTAAAATAATACATATTTATACACAAGAAAATATTTTGTTTTTAATTATTTAAAAAAATTATAATCTGTTTTAAAAATTGAATTGCCGCGGATTTTTTAAAAAAAAAAATGATTGCCTCTAATACTTTCGTTATTACAATTTTTTAAACAGTTTTAACATAAAAGTACATCCGATTTTGAATATTAGAAATTTATCGGAAGTATTAAAATTTATTAATCGTTTTTAAACCTACATTTTTTGATGCCCTCTTTCAAGAATGATGCCTTGGGCTTTTATTATTTGAAAAATACTTACATAAAAAACGTTACTGTTTCAACAAAAAATATATTTTCACCGAAATATTCCCGCACGAACCGACACAGCAAGTTGCCAGCCGCGAAAGCGTGTCGACTTTTAGCGGACGGTCAAAACATGACATCGAGTGCACATTGAAGCGATATTTCAAGAATCGATATCTTCTCATATCGATTTATGGACTCGATTTTTTTCAGCTTATAAAAATCGAAATGAATACGTCATACGTATCATATCGCGCTGCAATACACAAACTGTCTATCTGCAAATTTCAGGAGAATCGCAATAGGTTTTGAAACTTCCTTTTATCTGTCACGAAACTCGTATCTGTATCTCAACTCCTTCCCCGAAGTAATCCAAGTTTTAAGGTTGTCGTATGTGAGTTTCAAAGTTCTCGCAAGCACGAACCAATATGTGCGCTCTAACTGAAAATGGGCAAATTTGCAGATACGACAGTTTGTGTTTGCAGCGGCGATATAGTAAAAAACACTCTTTGTGGATAGTAACACCAGGCGAGTTATTTTCAAAGCATTTTTACACAACCCCAATCTTATTAATGGTCACAAAACTCAAATTAATGAGGAAAAGTTCGTGCATCGGGTTGGATTCGAACCAACGGATCCCTACGCGACCTGGATTACTAGACTAGCGCGTTAATCACAGGATATCTAAAAGTCTCAACGTTTGGAAAATGGAGTTTTTGGATTTTTTTTAAAATGTTTCTGTCAACACTTTAATTAGAACCGAAATTCCGATTAAAGCAATGCCTGAACAGAAAGCGAGAATGTTTTTGCAAAGGTTGGAGCTTTCATTGACTTATTGATCGCGAAATTCTGATGAGCCATTCTTAGCTACGTCGAGTAAGGACAAGAAATGGATCGGTGACACGAACAATATTGACACTTTTGTGTGTGTGTGTGTGATGGGCTTGCGAAGCGGTGGGTTCAACCCGCTAGTTAGGTATATTGTGCGATTGTGCCCCCCCCCCCAGTACAAGAGGGCTATATCCACGCAAGACCTCGCCTGATGGTTACCTTCCACTAAAGAGTATTATTATTATTATAATGTTCAAAGCATTTTTACCACCTAACCGCCAGTTTATTATATATGTAACCGGCTCCTTCATGGGAAATAAAAATGTATATGGAAAAGATAAAGAAATAAAGATCATCATTATAATAATTATGTGGTCACAAAGTAAATGTTTTATACATTCTTTGTAGGTGTAAAAAATAATAAAAAGTCACATTTCATTCCATTTAATAGTGTGTCCGAAGACAAAATAACAAATATAAATAAATTCAACAAATTTTATTTGAAAATAAATATGTATATTTTTTTTATTTACAATTTTATACAAACAATTTGTCCGGAATTTTTATGAAACAGATGAATTAAACTAACCACATTAGCCTCTACTTGCCCTCTGGCGGGAATTTCAACCAATCAGCAGCATTTATATCAGCTGTAAGTTATAGTTTGTAGTTGTTGTAGCCAGCTTGTCTGAAGCTAGAGGGGGAATGATTATTATTATTAATCTTTATTAGAAAAACATAATATGTATATACAAACAAATGATGGTAAAATTAAAATACAAAATTGACAATATAAATATAAACAGGAAAAAAAATAAACAAATATATACATTTAGGAAAAACTCCCTCATATCTCGATCTCCTCCTGTATCTCATCCACCTCGTACGCCTCCACCACCTCTTCCTTCACCACCACCCCCTCCTCCTCATTCACCCCCACCCCTCCTCCTCGCGTTCAAAATACGCCACGGACCGGTGGGAATTTCGCCGCGATCCCTCGCGAGGGAGGGACTTTTCTCGCGTGTGGGATTTTTCGTTCATGTGGGATTTTTCGTTTGTGAGGGATTTTTCGTTCGTGTGGGATTTTTCGTTGATGTGGGATTTTTCTCGGTTGTGTGTCTTCATGTGAGCGGCGAGCACTCCCTGCTGGACGAACCTCTTGTCACACTGCGAGCATTCCCACGGCCTGTGTCCTGGGGAGAGGTGAGGGAATATTTATTTTTTATACATAGATTAATAATAATAATAATGCTTTTTCTTTGTGTTATGTCACAATTTTAGTGGGTAGCGCAGAATCATAGGACTTTACCACTTTAATTTACAATATCTTGTATTTTTTTTGCCTAAGATTCTGCCACTGGTCGCTGCTTCACATTTAAGCAGCTACTCATTTTTCCTCACGAGATATGAGTGGACCCCGAACATCCAAGTACAGAGCAGAAAAAATCCTCCACCGCTGGGAATCGAACCCGGGACACCATGTGTGCAATGCCTAGCGCGCTAACTCGTTCTGCCACAGTGACTACTTTATACATAGATTATATTATTATTATATACAGAGTGTCCCACCAAAGTTGGAACAAAGTTGGACACCTCAAATTACTCGGCCCCTGAAAGAGTTTTCGAAAAATAAAAAATCCTAGGATACATGTCCTAACTATGCGGTTTTTAGTCATGAAATTTTGAATGTTCACATCACACGACTTCCGATTTCCTGTGTGAATGTTCACATCACACGACTTTCAACATCCATCGACAATTGACAATAAGACTGATATCAATAATAAAATTGCAAAATGTTTTTTTTTCTATTTTTTTTTTTTTTTACCAATAAGGTATGCAGATTGTTTTCGGTTAGTATTTTTTTCCCTATCATACGACTTTCAATTACCTGTGTGAATGTTCACATCACACGACCTTTCAACACCCATCGACAATATTGACAAAAAAGACTGACATCAACAATAAAATAGCAAAATGTTTTTTTTCTATTTTTTTTTTTACCAATAAGGCCTAAAGATTGTTTTCGGTTGGTATTTTTTTTTTTTTTTTTGTTATAACTGTGATATGCTTGTTTTTAAACCTTTCTTATGTGATATATTCATGTTATTTGTTTTCTGTTTGTAAATAGAGCTCTAGGCTCGTAAATATACACCCGTGCTGCGGGCATTTATTATTATTCTTTTTTTTTTCGCCGTCACACGACTTTCGATTACCTTTGTGAATGTTGAGGTGATACTCGAGCCCGTGCTTCGTGGAGAAGAGCTTGCTGCAGATGGAGCACGCGTGTTGCTTCACTTGCATGTGCGTCATCCAGTGTCGCTTCAGATCCGAGAGTCGGGTGAAGCTTTTGCCACAGTTGTTGCACACGTTGGTCTTCTGGCCTGGGGGAAATAAAAATAATAATAATCTCTAAAAAGGAAGTCACCGTGGCAGAGTGAGTTAGCGCGCTGGGCATTGCACGCATGGTGACCTGGGTTCGATCCCCAGCGGGGCAGGATGTTTTCTGCTCTGTTCTTGGGTGTTCGGGGTCCACTCATACCTCGTGAGGAAAAATGAGTAGTTACTTGTATGAGTAACGACCAGTGGCGGCATTAGCAGAGTATAAAGAAATTGATGTAATAGAATAATTCGAAAAGTACAGGAGGCTCTTAGTAATGCTGCGCTACCCACAAAAAATTGTGAAGAAGCCTTGTGCTTCACCACAAATAAAACCATACATACATAATAATCTCTATAAAGAATGAACGAAACGAGATTAGGTAAGGTTTTTGATTTTTTTGACAAAAATCCTAAAACACGAATCACCTGGTTCATCGAAACAAAGAAAGATCTTACAGAAATGGCAATATCGGGAGAAGAAATTTTGGACAGAGTAGATTTCAGAGAGAGGGTGAAAACATTTCAAGGGTACAAGGAAAGGGAGACGAAGAAAACAGGAGCCCCCTGGATAGAAGAGAGAAAGAAACAACATGGCGAAAGAATGAGAAAATATTGGTCAGAAAGAAAAAAGAAGACATGAGAACATCGTGCTTTATCGTTTTCCGTGGTTCTAGGTGGCCAAATTCGAAGAAAATAATAATAATAATCTCTATACAGGGTGATTTCAATTAATGTTGACAAAAAATGTACGGAAAAAATTTAAATCAGAACAAAAAAATATTTTTTTTTTTTCAAAAGCGAGCACAACAATTCCGAATTCTAGTGTCAGAAATTTATCAGAATTATTATTATTATCTGACCTGGTTGCAGGGTTTACAGTGAAAGCCTTACAATTAACACTGCGACCTAATTAGATCTATTGTGACCAGTTGATTCTATTCGGGTTTAATAATAATGCTTTTTCTTTGTGTTATTATGTCACAATTTTAGTTAGTGGGTAGCGCAGAATCATAGGACTTTACCACTTTAATTTACAATATCTTGTATTTTTTTTTGCCTATGATTCTGCCACTGGTCGCTGCTTCACATCAAAGCAGCTAATCATTTTTCCTCACGAGGTGTGAGTGGTATACTCACCAGCATGGGCGTGCAGATGCTCCTTGAGATGACACAGCTGGATGAAGAGCTTCCCACACTTGTAGTTACTCATTTTTCCTCACGAGGTGTGAGTGGTATAATAATTATTATTGTTATTATTAAACACTTCACTTCAACTTCATTCTCTTTTTACTTTCCTTATCCTATAATAAGGAAAGTATTGTATTCGTCGAAAATTTGACCTACCCAGCTTTTCACATTTCTGGACGAATCATAGCCTCAGGATACCAAAAAAGTGGTTTTCAGCCATTGGTCCGTGCGTCTGTCTGTGTGTGTGTCTGTGTGTCGTGTGTGTGTGTGTGTGTGTGTGTGTGTGAACAGGATATCTCAAGAACGGTAAGAGCTAGAGACTTGAAATTTGGTATGGTAATTAATTTTATACACCAGACGAACCATGAAACTTTTGGTTGAAATCGGCCGCATTCTGCGGCCGCAGGACCGCAAATATTGGCCGCAAGCACCGCTTCTTTGAATTGGTTAACGATACAAAAAAAGTTAGAGAACAACATTTTCTCAGATTAAAAAAATAATAGGGGTTCACTCTGATCATTTTTTTGATATCTTTAACTTTTTGGAAACCGGCCCCAATTTACCGGTATTGTAGGGGGACCCGATTGGACTAACTTTTTTATTATTCATCCTAGATGGGGGTTGTGACATATCAAATCAAATGATTTTGAAGTGCTGATCACGAATTTGGCATTGATTTTTAGTTATCTGTTACCGTTCAGTCACCAGTGGCGGAATTCGACTCCTTTTTGGGAGATAAGGAAAGTCGTGTGATGTTTACACCAGATTTTTTTTCTTCTATATTTGCTTAATCTTTTATTTTTTCTTTATATTTCATTGTATTCTACTGTATATATTTATTGTTCTACCTAATGAAGCTTTCTATAATAATAATAATAATAACCCTATAGTAAAACTCAGTCTGGCTGGGGGACTATAAACACGGAGTAGACCAGCATTTGCTTGGTTCTGGGGGCCATTGTCAATTATTAGCCTCCTTGTAAAGACAGAGGTAGAAGTGCTGAGCCATTCCTTCCCTTCACTGTCTGGCTATCATCGTTCACGATGACGCCACCCTATCAGTATAAACTGTCAGTATAAACAGAATAGTGAGAAGTTGTACTAGATGTACATGAATATCAGAACATACCTGGACAGCTGTTTCGAGCTTCTTTGCTCTCATCAGCAGGTAATAGTTCTGAATATCCATGCCATCAACAAACCTCTCTATTTTAATCAGTATAAACAGAATAGTGAGTTTTACTATGATGATAGTAAAACTCACCTGCATGGGCGTGCAGATGCTCCTTGAGATGACACAGCTGGATGAACAGTTTCCCGCACTGAGGACACTTGTAGTTACTCATTTTTCCTCACGAGGTGTGAGTGGTATACTCACCAGCATGGGCGTGTAGATGCTCCTTGAGATGACACAGCTGGATGAACAGTTTCCCGCACTGAGGACACTTGTAGTTACTCATTTTTCCTCACGAGGTGTGAGTGGTATACATACCTTTTATATTTGTTACCTAACCTACCTACTTAACATTCATTTATTTTTTTAATGTATTATCTATTATTGTATGTACTTTTGTTCACTTTGTATATATTTTTGATGTCAAATACATTGCCTTTTATTACAAATTACAATTACAAAAATTACCGGCATGGGCGTGTAAATGCTCCTTGAGATGACACAGCTGGATGAACAGTTTCCCGCACTGGGGACACTTGTAGTTGGAAGTGCCGTCGTGAACACTCATGTGGGCGGTCAGGGAGAATTCGGGTGAAGTTCTTGCCACAGAGGCCACACTGGAAGGGGGACGAGGCGGGGTCGTCTGTGCGTCCGTGCGTCTGTTCGTTCTGAAGGGGGTTTCGATAGCGGCGCCTTAAATAATAGATAGATAGAATGGAATATACCTTGTTTATATGCCGAGGAAGACTGAAAAGTCCCTTACTCCAGCAGTCAAACAGGTTTATATATTATAGGATTCGTGCTTTATTTGTACATCATTTCATTACACTATTTTGAATAGCAATACATAATAAATATATGTGACGCCTGTAAAAAAAAAGAGAAAAACTAAAAAAAAAGGATTGACACGTAATATGGGCAACGGAAGGAGAGCGAGTAACTCCCTGGCTACGTTAAGTCACACCCAGACGTTGATCTCTACCAAGAACTGAAAGGAGAATGAGACCGATCCCTGGTCTCAGGTTAGGCCTTTGGTTGTGGAAAGATATTCGGGGTAGATCATGTGCTCTGGGATTGTTGAATATCTCCTCTCGTAACATTTCGGCCAAGGGTGAAACTTAGATGATCTATGATTGAATAGCTCTCCTCCCCGATGTCCACATATATAGTACTTAAAATTAATATCCTGAGATATCCTGTTCACACATAGACAGATAGACACATAGGACAGATGAGCATCTATGTATGCTATCCGTTGAATCCCATCAGAAAAAGAATTTACTGCAATTCCTATAAAAATAATAAACAATAAAATTGATTGTATGGTACTCTCAGATAGTATTTCATACCGTGTCCCAGTCTTACGCCTAGAAACTCAAAGCTGTCCCTTATTTTTATACACCAAACTCAATTTTACTTTTTATCTCCACTAAATAAAGCTCAAAAACTATACAATAGCACCAAGACAACCTTGATATGTCTATGTCCTACATCACCTATCTCATCAAACTTCACGAATTTCTAACTTGATATAATTATTACTTCTATATGTTCTATCCAAGTCCATCTCTTTTAATTAACAATCATGGAATTCCTATCAAAAAAGTACCTATATGATGATTTTTAAAATGAAATACAAAATATAATATTTTGTTAAATTATCTTTAAGTCTTAATAATCTGAATCTTGAATGTAATTTTATTTTATTTTTTAAAGATCATTTGTAAAATTGTGCTTAATGTTTCACGAACTGCATAATAAAACACATTATTTATTATTGAAAAAAGGTAATGATTCGTCCAGATATGTGAAAACTGAATAGATAAAATTTTCGACGAATAGGATTTAATAGGATAAGTAACAAGAACACTCACCTCTCAGCTCGGGATGAACAACAGGCATTCTCCGTCCAAGGACCCCAGGTTATAGTCTGCAAAAGATCAGAGTAAATTAACCACTGGATGTGGGGAGTGCATTGGTAGTCGAGTGGTTAAGTCGCTAGTCTGATAATCCAGGTAGCGTAGGGATCCGTTGGTTTTCCCACCAGTGCATGAATTTTTCCTCATTTATTTGAGAATACGACCATATAATAAGACTCTCAGGGTTAGGTGGTAGAAAATGCTTTAAGCATTACCTTGCCTGGTGGTTACCTTTTCACTAAACAGTGAATTATTCGTAGATAAAAAAATATATAAGAATAATGAGAAAAAAAAAATATTTTATCTATATTCAATTAATATTATTTAACTTGCAACCCGATACCTGATTGCCCCTCTTTGATACTTCCCAAACCCTTACAATTATTAACAGTGCGATATAAAATTAGATCTATTATTATGTCACCGTGGCAGAGTAAGTTAGCGCGCTAGTTACTGCAAGCATTGTGATCTGAGTTCGATCCCCAGCGGGGTAGGATTTTTTCTGATCTGTACTTGGATGTTGGGGTCCACCATACCTTGTGAGGAAAAATGAGTAGCTGCTTTAATGTGAGCAGTAACACGTGACGGTTTTATACAGGAAAAAGTCCTATAATTCTGTGCTATAATTATAAAATTGTCATACAGTAACACAAAAAAACACAATTCATTTATTAATTATTTAATTTAGATTCATTGTGACCAGTTGATTCTATTTGGTTTTAAGTCCTAATTTTGAGATAATCAGTACAGGGGTTTTACGCTCCATTCCTTGGAATCGTACCAGCTACCCACATTAACCTCATCCAGCCTGGGTATGGCCGGAAATGCCAGCCTCACGTGTTTGGAGGGAAACAGAATTTCTTCGAAAAGTCTGCCCGAACCGGGAATCGAACTCGGGATCTCTGGACAACGGGCAGTAGTCACAACCGTCACGCCACGGAGGCTGGCTTTAAAAAAAAAAAAGATAGTTATGCCCCGAAACCGCGCTGTACCTTTACATCCATGCCATTCCGGAAACGAAAAAACTCGGTCAGAATTTTCCGCTCCGGACGGGATTCGAACCCGCAACCTCCGGGTCAGCAAACGATGCTCTTAACCACTGAGCCACGGAGGTCGGCTAGAACAAACAATGGAGGCTGGCTTGCAATTACTATAATTATTATTATTATACAATTCTTTATTAGATACAAAAGGACATTATGTACATACAAATAATAATTTTAACAGTGAAAAAATGAAGAAAAAAACAATATATACAATAAAAATGAAAAATAATAGAAAATATTTGAAAACATATGTCCTAACTAAAGGGCGGGGTTATTGCCTATGGCAATCTCTTCCACCCAACCCTATAGTCTCTCACCTTTCCTTTCTCTCTTGGTCTGCCTCTTCTCAAGTCTGCGTCTTATTTGGTGGCTTTTGGTGTCGATAATGTACGTCTGCCCATCTTCGGCACTGATCAGATCTTTTGAGAACGGCACGTATTGAACTCCCGGGTCCTTGACGTTGGAGAGGGATCCGTTCTGAAGATCCACGGGACTGGATTGCACAAGGATCCGATACTCACACAGGGTCTCATCGGCTGGAGTCCCGGAGAACAGCTCACACCCGCTTATTTCTTCTACTTCGGATATGATTACCTCATCTGTGAATAATTACATTCAATCATATCGGTCATTCGCGCTGTCTTTCTTAGACTCAGAGCTTCTAGAAAAAGTGTAAGGAGTCTACTTTATGAAGATGGAGCTGGTTTACCAGTGATCTACTGTTAACATAATTATCACATTTGCTTATTTCTTCTACTTCGGAAATGATTACCTCATCTGTGAATAATTATCAATCATATCGCTGTCTTTCTTATTCAACATTTTTTTTTGATCAATTTTTATATACAATTTTTTATGTACAGGTGCAGTCAAAAGGTATAGTTAAAAAGTTAGTTAAAAGTTATCATATTTGTGTTAATCACTTTTGTGATGTCACAACTACTCAAACTCGCTTTACTAAAACTACGCTGAAACCGGGACTTGAACCACCGACCTCCAGGTTACAAGTCCGCCGCCTTATCGATCAAACTACTGAGGTCGGTTCAAAAGGTATAATTAAGAAAGATAAACAAAGTTTGATCAAGGGTGGTGATATTGCCTTTGGCATTCTCTTCTTCGACTCAGAGGTTCTAGAAAAAGTGTAAGGAATCTACCTTATGAAGATGGAGCTGGATTACCAGTGATCTACTGTTAATATGTATACCTGGGCTTAATAGCTTTAGTTCTGGGCTTAATAGCTTTACTTATAAAACTTTGCCCTTGTAAGATTTTCTATTATTATTATTATTACCATTATTTCTTCTTCGGTGAATAATAATATTGCCTAAATTATGCTGCCCGATTACGACTAATTAGTCCTATTATTGCAGCAGTAAGCCCAAAATGTGATATTGTGTGATCAAAATCCCAAGTGGAAGGGTGTCATGTGCCGGCTAAGTTTCGAACCCGCGACCTCTGGTATCTCTGGGTTTTGTTGAAATCCGGTCAGTAGTTTCTGAGATTTGCACATTACAAGGAATGTATTTAACAGACAGACACAAAACCAAAGTTGCTCAGGAGGTTATGAAACGTCCAGAACTATGAATATAATTATGAAGAAAAGAAGAAAAAAAAAGGTTTAGAAATATGAAATATGAGCATAGATTTTATTATTATTATTTTTTTTTTTACAAAAACGAACAAAATACTTTCAATTTCTAATACTAGAATTTTATTGGAAGTAAATACAATAAAACAAACCTGTTTCGTGTGTTTCAAACATTGCCACCTCTTCAAGACTCTCTGTCGCCACCTCATAAATGTCAACATTATCTCCGTTGTCTAGACTGCACTGGATAAGCTTGAAGATTTGTGTTTTGGACGGAAGACTGTCAAAGTTATCCGAACCTAGAATAAATTTTGAAAGATGGCAAGTATATTATTATTATTATATTATTATTATATATATTATATTAGCCAGCCTCCGTGGCGTAATGGTTGTGACTATTGCCTGTAGTCCGGAGATCCCGAGTTCGATCCCCGGTTCGGGCAGACTTTTCGAAGAAAATTGTGTTCTCTCCATACACCTGAGGCTGGTATTTCCAGCCCTACCCAGGCTGGATGAGGTTAATGTGGGTAGCTGGTACAATTTCCAGTGAATGGAGTGTAAAACACCCGTCCTGACTACTTCAAATCAGGTTGTTGAAACCAAATAGATTCAACTGGTCACAATAATTGTTATTGTAACAATTATTATTTTATAATTTTTATAAAGGGTTGGGTGGAAGAGATTGCCATAGGCAATAACCCCGCCCTTTAGTTAGGACATATGTTTTCAAATATTTTCTATTCTTTTTTATTTTTATTGTATATATGTATTGTTTTTTCATTTTTTCACTGTTAAAATTATTATTTGAATGTACATTATGTCCTTTTGTATCTAATAAAGAATTGCATAATAATAATCATAATATAATTGATAAAACCACATTTATACTACTACTAACTGGTCATAATAGATCTAAATAGAGGTCAGTGTGATAATTTGTGCTTCTCTTGTGGAACTCCAACCCATCTATATATAAAAAAAAAGTTTTATATCAACCAGTTCAGGTAGTTAGGATTTTAGTTTTTTTTTTTTTTGAATTAGGTATATAGTTTTTAAGTTAAATTTTTTAATTCCTATATTAAGATATATTGTTCAAGCTAAATGTACGAATAAAGGCTTATTATATTATCTTATTTGGGTAACACTGCAACCTAATGAGATCTATTGTGACAAATTGATTGATTCTATTTGGTTTGAAACATATTTGAGTTACTCAGGATGGGGGTTTTACCCTCAATTTGCCGGGAATCTTCCCAATTTCATAACCTACTGAGCAACTCTGTTTTATTGTCAGCTTGGGGGATCAAACCTGGAACCATCCACATGGCAAGTGAGTGCCTTACTGAACTAATTGAGCTCTCAAAGCTATTAAAAAATTGTCCCAATCTGAACTTACCCATACCATTGTCTACAACCTCTGTTGTGTCTTCTTCTTCATCAATAACATTCAAAAGTTGAATTGTGTCTTCTACAATAACATTGGCATCTCCTTGGCAATTAACATCAATAGTTTCAGCATTCACAAAATCTTCACTGTACACATTGTCCCTATGTTCAACAGGACTGGCGGTAGCAATGTCATCTTCACTGTATACATAGGACTCTTCATCTTGTATACTGATTGTTGACACATCACTATCCAAATCACAATTGTCAAGTGAGAGGATTACAACTTCAACATTGTCCTCCTCGCCTTCAGTTTGTAAAACAGTATCTTTAGATATGAAGTCCATAGGACCCGGTATATTCATGTAATCTGAAAGTGATGAGTTTTGTTACATTGTTACTGTGTGGTATCTGCATTAGGTAGGTACCCTAACACGTACAAACTTTGCCGAAATGACCTAGTGTAAGTTAGGCACCTATATGCAACCGACTGCAGTTACTTATCTCTCGAGCAGAACATCTCACACTCTCGTCGGCTTGACATCACAGCATATAGGTGTGCCACATCATATTTTTCATTCATTTTTCAATTTTCAAATTAAATATCATTATTTAGTTAATCAAAGCCCACAAATTCCAAATCATAAAAGCTTTCATTACCATATCCCGCTCGCGAAAGAACCGCCGCGTCGCGTCGCGCTGTTATCCGCGAAAAAGTGTTAAGTGGTAATGGGTAAGTTTTATGTTAAAGTTATCCTCTTAAACCTGCCTTAATTATATACAGTCCACTACAATTTAACAAAAACAGTTACTTAACAATAAATGTTGGTTTTTGAAACTGAATTAGGTATTTCTATAAAAAAGGAAAATTAAAAACACATGAACAACCCTCAACAGGACTAATATTGGTAAGGTCATCTTTGTGTATAGGTACTGTGGAAGAAGGGGCAGAGTAAATAGACATTTTAGTAATTACTCTGCAGCAATAAGTGACAATATTTGAGTACTGCTGTAGATGGGGAACACCAATGCAAAACATGACTTGGTTCTCAATTTTGTTCATTAATTTTGCCGTAGTATTCCTTATCTTATTTTTGCCTATAATTCTGCCACCAAAGACTGCTCGCTCACATTGGAGCAACAATGGTGTGTTGCCCCTCTCAAAAGGCATTAATTCCATCAGCTAACCCACAAAAAAACCCGTTCTTATCTAGTTATCATATTTGTGTTTATCACTTTTGTGATGTCACAACTACTCAAACTTGCTTTACTAAATCTACACTGAAACCGGGACTTGAACCACCAACCTCCAGGTTACAAGTCTGCCGGCTTATCGATCAAGCTACTGAGGTCATTCTTATCTATTTTTTCCTGGAATAATAAAATCCAAAGTTAGTAATTACTTACTTTTGCAAACATTAATGGTGTGTTGAACACACTGGTCCTTAATGATCACTAAATTTAAGTGATGTTCATTTAGGTAAAGGCTTTGAAATGCTGGCATTCCAGCCCAACAGGCTGGGTGAGGTTAATGTGGGCAGATGACCTAGCTGTTGAAAAACCTAGTTAATTACTTACCTAAGTACCTACAAGTTGTAACAGCTCTTTAGTAATGAATAGTAGTGACTGTATTGAGAGATGAAGAATACTTGTCTTCAGGAAGCAATAAGGCGACCCAATATTGGTTTTTAAAAAGGAAAAAAGATAATTTAACCATTTCTGATAAATCAATACTACTCACTGAAATTGATAAAGTGATAACTGAAATTACAGATAACTGACTCTTAAGATAACAGTGATAACACCTTATCAGTAAAATAATATTTAAAGGCACAACGGGCAAAAAATAATTTTGATCTTTTTTTTTATCGACGGACGACGAGTGTTTTTCAGAAAAAAATTAAAAATCCCGCCCTAAATTTGCAAAAACCACAGAGAACTGATTCAAGACTCGTTTACATCATTCGTTAAAACCGTTCCTTTAAACATATTTTCATTTCTGTAATAGGTCGAAATAATTAGGGCGGAATTAATAGACAACATCAATAACTTAAGTCCTTGCTAAGTGTCGGATTTCCCTATTTTACACCGTACGCAATCCGTGACTTAGCGCCACAGAGGTATTACAAAAACGTCTATTAATTTCGCCCTTAAGGTGGAATTAAAAGACATTTTTGTAATACCTCTGTCTCGCTAAGGGCGGAATTAATAGACAACATCAATAACTTAAGTCGTTGGTAAGTGTCGGTTTTCCCTATCTTACACAGTACGCAATCCGTGACTTAGCACCACAGAGGTATTACAAAAACGTCTATTAATTCCACCCTGAATCTGGGATTGCGTACTGTCTATCGTAGGGAAAACCGATGCTGAGCAATGACTTAAGTTATCGATTTTGTCTACTAATTTGGCCCTTAGGGAGAAAATCGAGATCTCAAGTCATAATATAACATACATTTTCCCCATCTTTATACCTCTGTTATACCTCTATGGAGCCAAGTCTCGGATTACGTACTGATTAAGATGAAGAAAATGTAACTATGCTAAGCAAAGACTTGGGTTATCAAATTTGTCTATTAATTTCGCCCTTAGGGAGAAAATCGAGATCTCAAGTCATAATATAACATACATTTTCCCCATCTAAGACGGTACGCAAACTAAGACTTAGGAAACACAAAAGTTTCTATTAGATTTCTCTCAATTTGCGTATTGTCTGAGATGTAGACAACCCGTGAAAACCTTACCAATTTTGTCTATTAATTTTGTCTTACGACAACAGGAAAAATCTAGGGCGAAATTAATAGACGTTTTTGTAATTAAATACCTCTGTTGCGCTACATCACGGATTGTGTACTGTGTAAGATAGGGAAAACCGACGCTAACGGCGAAATTAATAGACAAAATTCTATATCACAAATCATTACTAAGCGTCGGTTTTCCCTATTTTTCACAGTACGCAATGCATGACTTAGCGCCACAGAGGTATTACAAAAACGTCTATTATTTTTGCCTTAAGGCGGTTTTCCCCGACGCTTTTGAATCAATCATTATTTTTTACATTGTGAAATAATTATTATTACATCATTCAGCTATTCAATTCAATGAAAACAAAACTCACCCCATTTACCCTATTTTCATAATTTCGTTGAAAGGGCAACACTGTATAAAAGTCTGTTACAATTCCCTCTGTGGAAATTCATAGAAGAAGATGTAAACAAAAGAAGAAAAGATAAAGAGAAAAATTAATAATTTGAATGGAATTGAAAAGATCAAACACTTCTCTCTTCCTCGATTTTCTTTTGATAACATTTAAATGCGCCATTAACCCCAACACTTTTAACAGTGAATATTAATTTCTCTGGCATTAACTTTCATTCTTCATCCTGTGAAGAATTCCAGTCCTCGCTGTGTTGGTAAAAGCTGCAAGGTAATATTTGTACATCACATAAAGGTTATGGTACAGAGCAGCTGCAGGCTGCACCAAACCAGAAGATTTGCATCTGTCCTCAGAACTTAACCTCGTTTTCAATCTTTTGTTATTTCTTCTAATGAACCTTGGTACTTTTACATTGAACATACCAGAACATTACTACTGTTAAATTTGAATCTTTTGCAATTTCTTTCATGTTCTTTTTGGTACTTTTGCCTGGAACCTTCAAGAACATTTCTACTGTTAAATTTGAATCTTTTGCAATTTCTTTCATGTTCTTTTTGATACTTTTACCTGGAACATACAAGAACATTGCTGCTGTTAATTTAAGGGCGGAATTAATAGACAACATCAATAACTTAAGTCATTGGTAAGTTGACTTAAGTTAATGATGTTGTCTATTAATTCCGCCCTAAATCTTTTAACACTTTATTCTTCAGTTAATTAATTTGAGCTAGAATAATCTTGGTTGAAAGGACCATTCTTCTGCACCAACTTTGATAAGACCCATGGTGAAGTTATCTAAATCATTAAATTCGTAATTACTTGGAAGTGTGACATTGCAATCTCAATGTAGGTATGCCTTCTATTGCACTGTCTATCAATTTATCACACTTGCACAAACTTCAGAAATACATAAATTGGGTTTTCATGTTTAATACCTATAATAATAATATTGCCCGGTTCCCTTCAGAACACCGAAGTTAAGCGACATCCAGCGAGGTTAAGACTTGGATGGGTGACCATTCAAATTCTAATTCTCGTGACGCTGGCTTTTCCCGGCCCCACTCAGGCTGGGTGAGGTCAATGTGAGTAGCAGGTTTGTGAGTTTCCTGCGAATGGAGGGTAAAACCCCCATCGTGATATGACCATGGCAGTTGAAAGCGACATTAAAACCCCACTTAAAAAAAAAAAAATAATAATAATATTGCCTTATTTATACTGCCCAATTAGGACTAGGTATTAAGTCCCATTATTCCGGCTAGGTTTCAGACCCGTTACCTCTGGAATCTCTGAATTCAGGACAGTGCCACCCTTTACCACCAAACTACTGGAACAGACAATGTAAAACAAAATTAGAAATTTCAAAGTCACTTGTCCAAATAAGGAACAAATTTACCTTTTCCTCAATAGTAAATTAGCTAGAAACTTATTAGATGTTCTTAACCCAGATGGGACTGACGTCCTTCCAGAAGGACGCTGTGGATTTTTCTAATTAATTCAACTTGTTGGGGATAGTTGGCGACACCTCAAACTCTTTGTTTAGAGTCCTAGTGATAAGGACACCACTTTTATTTTGATTTATTCTTGCGTGTGACTCTTATAAGAAAGTTTGGATAACTGTAAATTTCAATGGATGAACAAGACAAAAAAATTTACCACGTTATCTGGGTTAATTTTTTTTTTTTTTTTTAATGTCTTTTCAACTGCATGGTCAAGCAATCTTTTATCATTCACATCATATTTCAGATTGTTTACATGTCTGATGCAAGCATGGAAAGCGACACCAAGATGGAGGTGAACAACGAGAATGAGCAACCCGAGTTCACCAAACCC
Organism: Bactericera cockerelli; assembly: GCA_024516035.1. Taxonomy (NCBI): domain Eukaryota; kingdom Metazoa; phylum Arthropoda; class Insecta; order Hemiptera; family Triozidae; genus Bactericera; species Bactericera cockerelli. The sequence continues at coordinate 2,644,776 of CM044966.1, read as the reverse complement.
ACGGTAAGTTGAATTCTCTTGAATATATATTATCAAGCCAACATCAATGGCTCTTCAAGGACACCAGTTCTTGTAAAATTTGCTGAACTTAAACATGGTTAAGCTGAAATTCAATGTTAAATGGCTGTAAGATTTTTTTGTAAATGGTTTCTCATTTGTGAGAAAAAGCAATATTTGGGTGGAATTAATAGACGTTTTTGTAATACTCTGTGCGCTAAGTCATGATTGCGTACTGTGTAAGATAGGGAAAACCAACATTAGCAGTGACTTGTGATTAGAATTTGTCTATAATTTGCCTTAGTCTCAAATTGCAGGATAAGCAGAGCATTGTATGTATTGAAATTAGTTTTCAAGCAAATGAAAAGTGCATTATGATTTGATTAATGATCTCTGTAGTTTGATCAATAAAGAGGTGTACTTTTAACCTGGATTTTGTCAGTTCAAGACCCAAGTTTGGTAAAAATTTAGCAACATGAGTTTAAGGAATTGTGACATCATGAGATTAACATAACTATGATAACCTTGGCCCATATAAACCACTGAGCCAACTCAAGGGCTTAGTGGTTAAGAGCATTAAATTAAACTAGTGGTCATTTGTTATTATTTTTGAGAAAAGTGCCATCAACTAATATTTTGTCCTCCCCCTCCCTTATTGTATACCACCCAACAGGTGCAGGACATTTTCATCACTTTTTGGTTAAAATTGCCATCAGAACTAATTTTTTATTCCGCTCTATGTGTACTACACAACAGGAGACACAGATTATTTTCAATAGAAGAAAGTATATTATTTATAGCCTGACAACTTTGTCACTACTACAAGTCTGCTTTCTAGATATTTTAACAATTTTTACAGATTTAAGGGAAAGTGGAATTCATCAACATTTTTTTTTTTTTTTTTTTTTAATTTAGCAATACAAAACTGCTTATTTTTTTTATTATTTCAGCTGACTCCACTGGAAATTGAGAAAGCAGAGGAGGCCAAACTCAAAGCCAAGTATGCTTTCAAATCTGGACCTGCTATCGGAGGCCACTCTACATTCTTGCAGAAAAAGTTAGCCAAAGGGGTAAGAATAAAATTGATTTTTTTTTAATATTCTAGTTTTTTATTTATAACATCAAAAGATTCATAGAATATCTAGACATGAGAATTTTTTAAAGAAATATCAACATCATTTAGTAAACAAAATTATCCACCACCACAACCAGTATAAAAATTATTTTAAAAAATGATAAATATATTGTTTGAAAATATTACTGTGTTGCCTGGCAAGTATCACTGAGAAGTCATTTAAATGAATATACATTTTTAGCATTTTTCCATGTATAATTTTCATCCATAGGACTTGGGTATGTTTAACTGCTGGAGTAAAGGGACTTTTCAGTCTTACCTCTGCAGTATAAAAATAAAATAGACAGTTAAACCTGGCTATAAGTGAACTGGTATTTTTTTCTCCTTGTACAGGTTTCTCTTATAAAGAGGTTATTTTCCTTTATAGAGAGGCAAATTGGACCTGAAAATTGTTCTTTCATATCCAAGTTTCTCTCTATGTTACTTAATTGTCCCGAAAATTGTCTACAACAAGCTGTAGGTACCAGGGTTGGGGGGTATAGGGTCTAGGGTGCTGGACTCCAGAAAAATGTTTTACAGTCAAATTTCTCCAGATTTCTCTTATAAACTGTTTCAGCCTAAATTTAGTAAAGCAAGTTTGAGTAGTTGTGATATCACAATAGTGATTACCAAAAAATATGATATTACTTCCAATTAAATCCTAATATTAGAAATCGAAATTTTTTTATATCAAACTTTGACTATAATAATAATTTTATTGTTGGTTTATCTTATGGTGTGTACAATTTTCTTATACAATATAGTCTTCAAACTAACTTGAATATATATATTATATACTCATTTTATAAAATACATAAGACCTATTTGACTGCTGGAATAAAGAGACTTTTCAGTCTTACCTCGGCAGTATAAACAAGGTATATTCTAAAAAATCTCTCTTCTCTAAAAAATTAAAAAAAAAAAACAAATCAGTCTTATCTCGGCAGTATAAACAAGGTATATTCTAAAAAATCTCTCTTTAAAAATCACTAGCACACAGTTTCTTATTCACCAAGACCCCACCCCCCTTGTGTCAGTGTGGTGTCAATCTCAGTGTGGCCCACATCTTTGAATGCCCACTGCATTCATCAATCAGAAACAATTTAGATCCTTTCCCCTCCCTAAGGGATGACACAGATGCAATAAACTCCACTTTATTATACCTCAAAAACCTAAACATATACAACGAAATATAATAATAGCCAAAATACGCGAATGACTTAGTTAAAGCGGTATCAATGAAAAAAAAATAATAATAATAATGAAAAAAAAAAAAATCAGTTATAATTTCGATCTCACCAAAAAAAAAGAAACAAAGGTATATTCTATTCTATTTTAATTCTATTCTATTTCTTTCAGCAAAAGTACTTCGACTCGGGCGACTACCAGATGGCCAAGCAGAGCCACCCGTGTCCCCTGTCTGGCGGGGGGCAGGGTGGCAAACAGCCGCCCCCGGGTCTGGCGTGTCCCACAAGCTCGCCCCCACCTCTCTGACTGGCTACGGGACCGGGGACGCCATTCCCACCCCCGAGAGCGTGCCGGCGCGGAAGACGTCCATCATTCAGCCCAAGTTCACGCCCACGCCCCTGCACACCATCCCCTCCACGCCCACCTCGGGCGTGTGTCCGCCCTTTGTGCCTCCCGCCACCGCCGGGGGGCAACACTCGTAGAGGGGGAGGGGGGGAGTTCCACCCGGCCAAGCGGCGGCGTCGCACGGAATTCTGAGCGGAAGAAAGGGAATAGTTGTCGCATACATAGTATGAAAATTGGGTTCATTTTTTTTTTTTTGTAGAAAAAAATTCAATTTTTTATTTTTTAATTTATTTATTTTCTTTTATTTTTTATTTTTCAAATACCTACACTTGAAGTTATAGTTTATAACAATCAAGCAATAACTGGTATGACATTCATTCATTCATTCATTCACACACGTATTTATTTAAATAAATCAGGTTGTTGGGGCATATTGTTAAATTTTTTCATGCATATGCATATAATAACAAGATAACACATAATATACAAAGGTATTTTTCCTGAGCTAAAGCTTCTAAAAAACTGGAGCTTTTTGACATGGAGAGTCTGTCCCGGTAGCTCAGTGGTAAAGGCGGCACTCTGTGAATCCAGAGATTGTCTGAGGTCGTGGGTTCGAAACCAGCCGGGACATGACAAGTTATCCTCCCATTTGGGATTTTTACCACATAATTATATGTCTTGGGCTTACTGCTGGAATAATGGGACTTAATAGTCCTAATCGGGCAGTATAAATAAGGTGATATTATTATTATTATATGATTGAATAGGATTTTTTGCTTAAGAGAATAGGTTTTTTTTTAATGTGATGTTAGTTCTATGTTTTCTTTTGTTTGTTCAAAGAACCAATTGAGTCACTTGAAATACTGTTTGCACGTTGAAAAGAATTTGAATTGGTTGCCTCTCTGTCAAAAGATCAATTTCCTCTTGAGGCTGAAAAAGGAGAAAATACTTTCTATACCTAAATTTATGAGCATAAACACGTAAAAAATGCACAGGTAGTCAAGTGGTTAACGCGCTAGTCTGGTAATCCAGGTAGCGTAGGGATCCGTTGGTTCGAATCCGAACCAGTGCATGAATTTTTCCTCATTAATTTGAGTTTCTGACCACATAATAATAAGACTCTGAGGGTTAGGTGATAGAAAATACTTTGAGCATTAATCTCGCCTGGTGGTTACCTTCCACTAAAAATTATTATTATTTTTAAACAATAATTATGTACTATTTATTTTGACATAGAACGAATGAACATTTGAACAAGTAACAGTTTTTTTACAAAACAACTTCAGTAAAAAAAAATCTCAATATTTTTTCCAGCTAAACTCTACAATATAATTTAAAAATCAGCGCGAATGATTAAAAAAAATGATTTTTGGAGTTCGAAATTTTTTCGCTCAATTCAAAGAAAAAGAGTTAATATGAATAAGTTCCCTTTCTTCCCTCGAGTTCGGTGGTGTGTACATTATAATTCTTCTAAACCATTATTATGTTTTCTAGTTTTAATTTTTTACTACCCTCTCTCGTTTATTTTAACACGTTCAGCGCCGTAAACCCATATGGGGGCTTTTTAAGAAATAATGCTGGTACCGAAAACCCACATGGGGGCTTTATAAATTATATTGACTATTACCGTAATTCCTAGGGGTTTTGAAAGATATGAAGAGATTCTGTACAATAAACCCCTAAGGACTTTTATGTCAATTTATTTCTGATGGGATTGTGATTGTCCTGGAACAGAGCTACAACTTGATATACTTGTCAATTTGCAAAAATATGTCAATTTTGGCTGAACAAGGTTGGCACAGAACAATATGTCATATAAAATATTGCGGCGATGAACGTGTTAATTTCATTAACTATTTATTATCATAGCTAGAACTATAAGTGTTAATTGTGTTTAAAGTATGAGTTGGGGTTTTTTTTTTTTTTTTTTTTTTTTAATATCCCTTTTACGGTGTCTCTCATTTGGTTCCATTGAACAACCAATGATTGAAGATTTATACAGGTACAGTACACGTCTCTTTTCTTGGAGAGAGAGAGAAGAAAGTATATTTTCAAGATAAATATCTCACGAAAAACTAAGCCTAAATTGAAGATCACAAGGACAGTGATATTTTTTTAAAAGAAGTTAATTCTGTGCCGGAACCATTTTTGCACTACTTCAGGGCACTTTACCGTTATATCCATGCCATTCCGGAAACGGAAAATCTCGGTCAGAATTTTCTGCTCCGGCCGGGATTCGAACCCGCAACCTCCGGGTCAGTAACCAATGCTCTTAACCACTGAGCCACGGAGGTCGGCAGTGATGCTAATTTGGGCTTTAAGCTCTGCCCCTAATAGATTTAATATTACTATGATAAAAATGAAGATTGTTAATTTGGAAATTTTTATTTTTTAAATTAAAAACTTCTCCCAGGCCCTTGCGGAAGGGAACCGGAAGCATTTTTTTATACGATTTTGAAGTAATTGAAGTAAGTAATTGTTAAAATTCAAGTAAAATGCCATTATGTTTTAAGTGTAGCTACTTTAGTCTAGTTAGGTCTTTAGAAAATCATGCATTGGAATATTAATGTTGTAAACACAAAATCTTATAAATAAACACTTCGTCGTATGTATATGTTAGTATCTAATCGATTTTTTCTTTTTTTGGTTACAAATATTTTCACAAATAGGTGTAGCCAGCTTGGCTACAGCTGGAGGGGTGAGTGATGGTCTCCAGCCAACTTTATTTCAAAGTTTAAGTTTGTAAACATGATGGTAGTCATCGTGATTACCACCATGTTAATGGCAGATTGTAATACATATTAATATTGTATTGCCGTAGATTGTAATAAAAAAAGTTGGCTCGTCCTGAACCACATATTTCTATGTACGATCAACCATCATGAGGACTTGGTCTTTTCTTTATAAGCCATTAAACCCTTAGGAAACTGCAAGCTAGCCTGGCTTGTAAGGGTTGGCTAGTCTGTTCTCACAACTAGTAGTCACCGTGGCAGAGTGAGTAGCGCACCAGGCTCGCATGCATAGTGACCTGGGTTCGATCCCCGACGGGGTAGGATTTTTTCTGCTCTGAAGTTCAAAGTAGGTTAGATGTGTGACCATTCAAATGAGGAAGTAATATGTCACGACTACAACTACTTGGTAGCTGGTCTGTGGTCAAGGCGTCTGGTAATTCATAAATCGCGGAATCGAAACCCAACCGGGACATGACAATTTATTCTCCCATTTGGGATTTTGACCACATAAAAATAGGTCTTGGGCTTACTGCTGGAATAACGGGACTCATTAATTCTATTCGGGCAGTATAATGTCTGTCTCGGTAGCTCAGTGGTAAAGGTGGCACTCTGTGAATCCAGAGATTCCAGAGGTGGCGGGTTCGAAACCCAACCGGGACATGACAAGTTATCCTCCCATTTGGGATTTTTACCCCATAATAATGTGTCTTGGGCTTACTGCTGGAATAATGGGACTTTAGTAGTCTTCATCGAGCGCTATATAGTAAGGCGATATTATTATTAACTATTATAAATAAGGCGATATTAGTATTACAACTATCTGACGAAAAATATTTTGCACGTAATTCACAAACCTGCTATCCATATTAACCTCACCCAGCCTCGGTTGGGCGAGAAACCCAGCATCACGATGTCTTCACTTCGCTGAACGTTTCTTAACTTCGGTGATCTTACGAGTGCATTCAACGCGCTATCGACGCTTCCTAATTTCCTTTGTTGCTCTCATGAGTATCACAGCTTTAAGGCTTAAGGCGGGACCTTGATTTCAAATTATCATCAAGGCTTTATTGTTTTTTAAAACCTTTTTTATTCGTTTAATACATAATTTTATTAGTTACATATTTTTTTATGACACCCATTTTAGTACCAATTAAAAAAAAATGAAATAACAGATGATTGTTTTAGTAGTTAACGAGGACTTAACATCAACAGGAGATATGTATGTGTCTGAGAGAGGGAAAGGAGAGAGGGAGAGAGAGAGAGGGAAATTAGAGAGGGAGAGAGAGAGAGAGGGAGAGAAATGGTAAGAGCAAGAAGAGAGAGAGAGAGAGAGGGAGGAGATAAAGAGAGAGAAAGAAAGAAAGAACGGAAAGAGAGAGATTTTATTGTATTTTTTATTTGAAAAAATTATCCTTTCACATTTAATTTTTATGAGATAATTAAAAAAAAAACAAATCCTACCTAGTATTGGGTACCTACATGTTATGAATCACGAAATCTCACATTGAAAGAGATTACTTGCTTTATTTTATGAAGGAAACCTTGGCCCTTAGAGGGGAATTAATAATAATGTGTTTATTAAATAAACAAATTTTGTGTTATATCACAAATTTAGTAGGTAGCGCAGAACTATAGGACTCTTCCATATCAATAATTCTCTAAAATCTTATTTTTGCCTTTAATTCCACCACGGGTCACTGCTAACTTTAGAGCAGCTACTCATTTTTCCTCACGAGGTATGAGTGTGTCGAACACCCAAGTACAGAGCAGAAAAATCCAAATTATAGATTAATAATAATAACCCTCTTCAAGTTGAAGGCAAGCACGGGGCGAGGTTATTGCTCAAAGCATTTTCTACCACCTAACTCTCAGAGTCTTAGTATTATGTGGTCACAAACACAAATGAATGAAGAAAAATTCGTGCACTGGGTGGGATTCGAACCAACGAATCCCTACGCTACATGGATTATCAGACTAGCGCGTTTGACTTCCAGTGCACAAGTTTGGTGACCTTATAGACTTATAGTCCTTAAAAGTCCCTACACCTAATAATCAATTATTATTACTTAATACTTTATTAGATAAATTAAAAAAACCTATGTAGGAATGTACAAATAATTATTAAAACAAAAATGGAAACAACATAATTATGTAAGTATATTACGGGGTTATACCTCCAATAAAAGGAGAAAAAAAAATAGAAAAATATACATGAACATATTTCGAAACTAAAGGGCAGGGTTATTACGTAGGGCAATCTCTTCCACCCAACCCTTATCAATGACTAGCAATATTTTATCATATTTTTTTTAGTTTCGAATTTGGCCAACTAGGACCACGGTAAATAATAATAAACATTTTGTCAATTTTTCTTCTTTTTTTCCTCCCAATATTTCTTCATTCTTTCTCTGTGTTGCTGTTTTCTTTCTTCAGTCTGTTTTTTTTTCTTCTCTTTTCCTCTGAATCCTTTAAAATCTTGATTTTTTTTAAATATTATTATTAATTTTCAACGTGAGTCTTTGGAAAATCACGAATTTTCCACAGACGTACAGAGCGCGCGAAACCCGCGAGTTGGACGAATGAGCCAACATAGAGTCATGTCAGTTTTCACAGCCTTTTTCGCAACCAACCGGTTTGTCTTTTTCGCCAACTGTGCTGGAAAACAGGTTGCGAAAGTCACCGGTGTAACGTAACTGATTTCACTGATAAAATCAGTATTGCAGTATTACACTAGTCAGCGTGGTGGCTTCGAGTAGCGATCGTAGAGGACCGGGGTTCGAATACTCACTTAATTTTTTTTTAAATATATATTTTTTAACGGACGAGCCCAACGTACAGTAAACATTTCAAATAAATGAGGAAAAGTAATGGTTTGGGTAGGATTCGAACCAGCGGAAAGTGGAACGTAACCACCAGGCGAGGTTAATGTTCAAAGCATTTTCTACCACCTAACCCTCAGAGTCTTATTATTATT
>CM044966.1:2561286-2630221 GCA_024516035.1 Bactericera cockerelli | reverse complement strand
CCAAAATATTTCCATTTTTTTCCCAAAGGTCAACTTCACCACATTTGTAAAAAAAAAAAATGCTTTTTCGGTATTTTTAAAAGATAAACAAAAGATTTAAAGAAAAACAAAACAATAAAAGAACTGGAAGCAAAAATTTTTCTTAATCCTTTTGGTTAACCAAACTGGAAAAAGGGAAAGAGGAAAAAAATTTCCTCTTCCAAAAAAAAAATGACTGGTTTCCCAGTTTGGTTCGTTTTATTCCTTTTGGGTTTAAATTTTGGGGTTGGGAAAAGAAAAATGGGTTTAAAGGGGAAAAATGTATCGGTCACTCTTTTTTGGGGGAAAGGGGAAAGGAGGAAAAAAAAGGGTTTTTAAAATGATCTGGACTAGCACCATTTGGATTTTACTCCAAGTCTGCTCCACCCTGTATAAAACGTCATCAGAAAATAGTAAACGTATTTAACACGTACAGTCGTCCACATTAAACACGTTGATTTAGTACAAAATCCAAACCAAGTATATTACATACATAAAAACACGATTCTTTGCATACAGGGTGACTCTGGGAGAAATAATCAACCAGTAATAGCTTTTTTCTAATATCAGTAAATTTAGCTCAGTGGTTAAGCACTCGCTTGACATGCGGTAAAATTGTATTCTTAATTTGGTTACAGTTGTTTGTAAAATTATACCTACGAGATGAAGAAGAGAAAGAAGAATGTAGGGGAAGAAGAAGAAGAAGATGATAGAGAAAATGAAGAGGAAATATTGAGACAAGAGTCAACCAAAATAGAAACAAGTGAAGAGGATGTCAGACAAGAAATGATTGAAAAATGGAAACTGAAATGGCAGAATGAAGTGAACAAAGGCCAATGGACGAAAAAACTTATTCCTGACATAGAAGAATGGATAAATAGGAAACACGGTAAACTTACCTATGAAACCAGCCAATTTCTCACCGGACATGGAAGCTTTGGTAGCTATCTGTACAAAATTTAAAAAAGTAAGAAATGAGACTTGTATGTACTGTGAAAATCCCAAGGATAGCCCCGAACATGCTATTTTCCAATGTCCAAGGTTTCTGGAACAAAGGACAACATGCATGCAACTAACAAATAGGACTCTAACACCGGGAAACATAATAAGAGTAATGCTGGAAAATGAAAACAACTGGAACACAATAGAAAAAATGTTAAGGAAGGAAGCAGGTCTCTAAATTAGGAGTTTATCATCTCGTACCCTGAAGTAATGTTATGCAACAGTTCCAGGGTACTGAGATTAGAAAGAGAGGAGGATGCTTAGTGGGTATGGCACTTGGTTTTCAGTGCCTAAACCTCACACTGTCCACCAGAGCCAGAGATGGTCCTGGTGTTCGTCTTGAATTGCAAGAAGATTGACCTACTCTCTAGAAAAAAAAAAAAAAAGTTGTTTGTAAGGGATAATTTCCGGTGCGCTAGTGTTATGTGCTGGATCAACACGAGCGCAACGAAGGTATCCATTACAAACAATTGTAACCAAATTAAGAATACAAATTTTCGTCGGCACGGGGGATTGAAACGGGGACCTTCCGCATGGCAAGCGAGTGCTTAACCATTGAGCTAATGAAAGTAATGTTCGCCAGCGTCGATGGCATGTTGAATACACCGGTTCCCTTCAGAACACCGAAGTTAAGCGACATCCAGCGAAGTTAAGACTTGGATGGGTGACCATTCAAATTCTAATTCTCGTGACGCTGGCTTTTCCCGGCCCCACTCAGGCTGGGTGAGGTCAATGTGAGTAGCAGGTTTGTGAGTTTCCTGCGAATGGAGGGTAAAACCCCACTTAAAAAAAAATGAAAGTAATGTTCAGAAGATAACAGCAAGAAGAAGATTTAAAACGATATGGCGTTCTGAGTTGAAATAATAATAATATCACCTTACCTCTACTACGCGATTAAGACTATTACAGTCCCATTATTCCAGCAGTAAGCCCAAGATTTATTACTATGTGGTGAAAATCCCAAATGGGGGGATAACTTGTCGTGTCCCCGCTGGGTTTCGAACCCACGACCTCTGGATTACCAGATCGCCGCCTTTGTCACTAAGTTATCGGTTCAGACTTATCACCTGAATCCCCATTAGGTCAAGTCAATATTTGCCAGCCCATATTCTGTGTGTGTTTTTTTTTTTAATTTTATAAATGTTATTTATTGAATTTCTAAATAAATTTACTAATTGGATCAAGTAAATATTTGTATTCTATATCAGAACCTCTGTAATCCGTCGTGATAATGACCATGTACATTATACTCTGTATACTTGGATGTTCGGGGTCCACTCATACCTCGTGAGTCGTGAGGAAAAATGAGTAGCTACTTTACCTAATGCAAAACCAGTGGCGGAAATATAGGCAAAAAAAGATATTGGGATGTTGAAATGTACGGAAAAGTGCTTTAAGTCTGCGCTACTGACTATAATTGTCATATTATTATTAACAATTTAACACATTCAGTTATTTATTTTTTATAAATATATTTAGTATGTTCAGTAGTTAAGAAATTTAGATGCATATATTTTAGCTGAGGCACCTATCTATGTTCATTCTTTAAAATCAGGACGTGTTGCGTAATTCGTCAATTCGGATCAATATTTGCATTATCAAAACAAAAGCAGGAGGACAGACTGCGGATTATCATTGATCATTGATTAATCTCGTGATAAGTGATTAATCCCGTCATCTGATTGCGGGTCATTACGCAGTCAATCTACAACTTAACAAATTGCTGATTTCCTTGCAAAAATCGGCAAGTTGTTTTGAAAGGGTCAACTCAAAAAATAATAGATTCAATAAGAAAGAATGATAACCTGGTCAAGGGAAAATAACCTCTTTATAAGTGAAACCTGGATACAAGAGAAGAAATATTGAAACACTCGAGATCTCGTAATAATTACACAGATTATTTATTAATTTTACTAATGATTAAAAATATAAAAGAGGACTGATCATGTTCTCCTACAAAAAAAGAAAAGAAAAATTATACAGATTCGACTGTGAAATTATAAAAATACCGTAGACGCTTGCCGTCTGTGTTGCAGCTTGCCCATTATTATTCAACAATTTATTTTGATCAAGCCTGATCAAGGGTGGTGATATCTGATATTGTCTTTAGCATTCTCTTCCGATCCCGTAGTGTGCTTCCCCTCTGATGGGCGAGAAGTGACACAATACTTTCCATTTAGGTGCTGGGTCAACACGAGCGCGCCGGAAGGTATCCCTTACAAACAACTGTACGCAAACAATTTTCTGTCGGCTATGGGGATCGAACCCGGGACCTCCCGCGTAGGAAACTTAACCACTGAACTGATGGCGCCCTATTTCTAAGCATTTATATCCTGAGATCCTGGTACCCGGTCGGAGCAAATTTTTCACACAGATAATACTGTTCCCTCCGTAGCTGTAAGGCTGGCAATTCCGGCCCTACCCAGGCTAGGTGAGGTTAATGTGGGTAGCTGGTACGATTCCGAGCGAATGGAGGGTAGAACCCCCGTCCTAATCCAGGACGTTCAATCAAATAGAATCGTTAGGAAGGGCATCCAGCCGTAAAAAATGTGCCAAAACTAACCAACCAACCTGAACCATGAGGTTGAACAACGTCGACCCTGCTCAAGCGGGATAAAACACAGTAAAAGAAGAAGAAGAAGAAGGCATACTTTTTTCTCCGGTTAAACATCTATTGGTATTCAAGTGGTTAACGCGCTAGTCTAGTAATTCAGGTAGCGTTAGGATCTGTTGGTTCGAATCCCACCCAGTGCATGCATGAATCCCACTAATAGTAAATCATAATATATGTTACCAAACCATTTTTTGTTGCCATTTCCACTATGGCAATCTGAATACTAGAATACAATAAAACGTCAATTGTCTATGGAAAATATACCAGTTTAACACTATGACCTAATTGTTGAATGTGTGTCTAGGACAAGGCTCACTATTTGACGAAATAATAATACCACTTAAAAATAACACAATAATAATGATACTACCACCTAATAATAACACAATAATAATGAAAATACCACTTAATAATGACACAATAATAATAATACCACTTCATAACAAGGAATTGTACACAAAATCTGCCTTGATTAGATTAGTAATAAGTGTATCGAAAATAGATTGCCATTATTTCTCCTTCAATTGTGATGGGACTGGCAGAAGTGGCAGAACCTATCTTATTGTACACTATAGTCGCTTTTGACCTGAGTGGCTTGATCGATAAGGCGGCGGACTTGTAACCTGGAGGTCGGTGGTTCAAGTCCCGGTTTCAACGTAGATTTAGTAAAGCGAGCTTGATTAGTTGTGATATAAAACAAAAGTCATTAACACAAATATGATAACTTTTTTTAATTTACAATATCGATCTATTTTTAATTTTTTTTTTTAATGATAAGAAATATGATAACTTTTTTAAGCAGCACTATTGTGGTGTACTCCATTAATGAATTATTACTAGGGGGCTGATAATTGACATGAATCCTTACGATGAATTCTTTCGATAGAGACAATTAAAAAATATGTGCAAGACACCCTGAATAGAATTTTTCTAGAGAAAAAAAATGGGACACCCTGTTGTATACGAGTAACAAGTTTCAACTCATCAACTCCGGTCATCGGTAGATCTGATGAGGTATCACGCGACGCTCATGTAACCGGTAGGTTGGCAGGAAGAGAACGCCGGTCTAGAATCTAGATTGTTTAGTACAGCGGTTGCCAACCTTTTTAGGACTACGACCATTAACTCATACAAATTTCTGAAAATACCTGACAAAAAAACGCTTGCATACGAGTCTGCAACCATTGGGACACTTTCATCTTTACTATTCAAGGTCTAAAACTTAACTGACCAAATTTCGTACTGTGCGCATGACACATACTTTTTCTCTTCTCTCTTTTTATAATTTAATATTTCGTTATTGTGCGCATGACACATACTTTTTCTCTTCTCTCTTTTTATAATTTAATATTTCGTTATATTATTTCGTCACATAATTTCGTTACATAATTTCGTTACATAATTTTGGTTATGTGCCAGAGCAAAGACATGAAAATGTCAAAAAAAAAAAAATAAAAAAAAAATGGCGCACCACCACTAAAGTATGGTTTCTTTTTTAATTCTAGAACATATCTATTAGGGGGAAATGGGGGTACTTGGGACCGAGAATCGAACTCAAGATATCTGGACTACGTGCGGTGATCACAACCGTTACGCCACGGAGGCTGCCATAAGTATAGATTATAAATAGATTCCCTCCGAATATGTGAGGCTGGCAATTACGGCTCTACCCAGGCTGGATGAGGTTGCTGTGGGTAATAGCTCGTACGATTCCCAGCGAATGGAGGGTGAAACCCCCGTCCTGTCTACCTCAAGTCAGGACGTTAAAACCAAATAGAATCAATGAATATGAAAGGAGCCTAGACATTGGATCTGGACGTCCATATAGTCCTCTCACCACCGTGATTTAGGTATCAATACCAGCTACCCACACGCCAATTTTTTTTCACGGACATGGAATTATTATAAGTTATCATATTTGTGTTAATCACTTTTGTACAACTACTCTACCTCGCTTTACGCTGAAGCCGGGAATTGAACCACCGATCTCCAGGTTACAAGTCTGCCGCCTTATCGATCAAGCTACTGAGGTCGGTACACGGAATTATTATAAATAGATTATTTAAGTTTCCAATTGGTCCGCGAACGAAAGCTCGTGTTGGCTCAAACCATGATAGGAGACATTGGATCTGGGGGTCCATATAATTCTCGTGTTGACGCAGTCAGCAGCCTGACTTGAGATAGTCAGGACTGGGTTTTACCCACCATTTGCTGGGAATCGTACCAGCTACCCACATGAACCTTACCCAGCCTGGGTAGGGTCGGAATCGCCAGCCTCACGTGTTCGGAGGAACAGAATTTTCTGTGCGAAAAATCTGCTCCCACCGGGAATCGAACTCAGGATCTCTGGACTACGGGCGGTAGTCACAACCGTTACGCCACGGAGACCGGCGTGGGTACACGTTATAAATATATTATTTAAGTTTCCAATGGGTCCGTGAATGAAAGCTCGTGTTGGCGCAGTCAGCAGTCAGGCGGGTAATCTCGACAGGTGCGTGAAGTTAGCACCCGACATGTTTCAACCTCTCTCCTGGGGTTACGGTTGGAGTACAAAATTCGGGGTTTGTTGTTCCTAACAGTACATAATTATGGTAGGTGGTACAAAATACTAGCTTCAATGTCGGTGGTACAAATTCTAGCTTCAATGTCGGGTGCTATCTTCACGCACCTGATCTCGACAGCAAGCACAGGACGTCCTGCTTAACATGGACTCAATTCCGGCCAGCTTTCAGCAAAACATGCATGCCTGCATGGATACTAACTGCCTGGTTTCTAATACCAGACACGGAGCCTCACAAGGGGACGGGGTGCTTGCCTCGAATCGTGCACTGGTAGTCAAGTGGTTATTAATATAATAATAATATTAATACTCTTCAGTGGAAGGTAACCACCAGGCGAGGTTAATGCTCAAAGCATTTTCTACCACCTAACCCTCAGAGTCTTATTATTATGTGGTCACAAACTCAAATTATTGAGGAAAAATACCTGCACTGCGTGGGAATCGAAACAACGGATGCCTACGCTACCTGGATTACCAGACTAGCGCGTTAACCACTTGACTATTAGGTTATTCATTTTGTGCACTCATAATGGTCAAGCTAGTCCATGTATATTAAGCTTTCTGACCACCCCTCTTACAGAATGCTGTGCACTGGCAGTCAAGTGGTCAACGCGCTAGTCTGGTAATCCAGGTAGCCTAGGGATCCTTGGGTTCGAATACCGCCCAGTCCATGAATTTTTCCTTCTAAATTTGAGTTTGTGACCACATAATAATAAGACTCTGAGGGTTAGGTGGTAGAAAATGCTTTGAGCATTAACCTTGCCTGGTGGTTAGCTTCCACTAAAGAGTATTATTATTATGTATTAAACCCGATTTAGGTCAAGTCCCGATACAGGTCAAGATTTAGGTCAAATTCTGTTCCCTCAGTACATGTGAGGCTGGTATTTCCGGCCCTGAGGTTAATGTGCATATCTGGTACGATTCCCAGCAAATGGAGGGTAAAACTCCTGTCCTAATGCAGGACGATAAATCAAATACAATCGTTGGCGTGAGAAAAGGTAAAAAATGCCGTAAAAAAAGTTCCAATACCAACCAACCTCAACCATGAGGTTGAACAACGTCGACCCTGCTCAAGCGGGATAAGACAGAGTAAAAGAAGAAGACTTTTTTTTAGTTGCTTTCAAAAAAAAAATACATTCTGATTCGCCACTGAAATCTACAGGATGCTTGTGCATTACCAGAAATACAAGCTTAACTGTGGAAGACCAAATTCCATATTGTATCACGCTAGGGAAATCCACACATCTTCATTAACATAATTTAAGCTGAAAACTAATATGTTAATTCATATGGTCAGACGCGGCTGGTTATTAAATGTATGGGGGTACTGCCACATAAACCGGACTAAAATGGGATTTATAGAGTCGCTCTTCCAGTATCTAAAGATATCTATCCATTATCCCATATTTCTTTATGTTATTTTCTTCTTTTTATGTATATAATTTCTTTCTTTTTTTTTCTTTTTTTTTCTATTATTTATGTAACTTAAAATTTCTTCTTTTTTCTCTCTTTTATTTTTTTTTTATTATCAAGGGTGGTGCGGAAGAGAATATCGTTGACATTTGCACCGCCCTTGATCAAGTTTTGTTCTATTAATTTCATATTCTATGTATTGTATATATTCTATGCAAATAAAACTTGATCCAATATATTATGTTTAATAATAATAATAAAGAGATTGAGTTTGTTTACTATGCTAATCACATTAATTATTCTAGAAATATGTGATGATTTTCATTGTGTACGTCCTAGGACTTGAGAAAATCCTCTCTTTATTTTGTCTGTGAGTGCTGCAGTTCCACAGCTCCTTAGCACCGCGTCTGCTTTAGATTATAGCTAAATGTAATTTTAAATATTTTTATACAACTTTATTGTACATGTGCTACATATTAATGTTATTAAACATAATTATTAATGACTGTGTAAATTTCTATGTATACTATTGTTACTTGCTTGTTGTTTCCTTAATTTTATTTCATATTTTGCCATTTTATATACAGGGTCTCTCATTTTAAACGAGCCAGCGTGATAACTGGAAAAGTATTCCGACCAAATCTTCCTTAAATCTAGGGGTAAATTGACCGGGCACTAAACTTGTTCTTTTTTTTCCATTTAACTCCATGTATTTCCATTAGGACTAAATTTTAATTGAATTTTTTGTAGTTAAAATTTTCGAGGTATTTTTGTTTTGATAGAAAAGTACCTAATAGTATCGAAATTAATGCTGAACAGAAGATTTTTTTAAACTTATTTTATTACTTTTTTATCAAAACAAAAATACCTAGAAAGTTTTAACCACAAAAAAGTTATGTCAGATTAGGAAATACCTACATGGAGTCAAATGGAAAAACAACAACTGTCCTGTTAATTCTGCTGATGAGTGTACCTAGATCAGTATTAACAGAAAAGTGAGAAGTTGTACTAGATGTACGCGAATATCAGAACATACCTGGACAGCTGTTTTGAGCTTATTTGGTTCTCATCAATTAATCAACAATTATTAATTGATGCACATTAAATAAAAAAAAATAATAATAAAAATAATAGTTCTGAATAACCATGCCATCAACTAACCTCTCTATTTTAATCAGTATAAACAGAAAAGTGAGAAGTTGTACTAGATGTGCAATGTACATGAATTTCAGATTATACCTTGGCAGCTGTTTTGAGCTTATTTGGCTCTCATCAGCAGGTAAATATCTGTTTTGAACGTTGGATGAGCATCAAACCTCATCCAACGTTTAAGCCTGGCCATTCAGAGGGGTAATGCAGCCAGCATTGCGGGCTCATTCCCTTTCACAAGTTCTCTGAATGAAGTGTTTGTCTTGTATGTAATGTCAAAAAAAAAAGTTCTGAGTATTTTTATTGGGTACTTCCGAGAAATTTCTAATGTTTCAAATCGGAAGTATTTTTTTGGCATTGGTTATTCTCCTTATCATGGGAATTTGCCATACAGCCAAAGTTCTGAGTACCTATATAATAAAGTATAGATAGTATAGACTAGAATGTGATATTAATTAGAGATAGAATTCATCAGACAATAGTCATATAGTCATGTCCAGGAGACACGTGTCACTCCTAATCGTTATCTTCAGACTTGTCCTGGATATTATCTGGTTCCAACAGAGAGAGAGAGTGTCCAAAATAAGTAGAAGTAATGCTTTATTTAACTGATCTCAGAACGTTGTGACTACTGCTCGTAGTCTAAAGATCCTAAGTTCCATCCCCGGTCGGAGCAGATTTTTCACACAGAAAATTCTGTTCCCTCCGTACATGTGAAGGAGTCTTTTAACTGACAAGGGCCCCCAGAACCATGCTGGTCTACTCCGTGTTTATAGTCCCCCAGCTAGACAGAAAGAAAATACACAAAGAAAAAATTAAAAATACTATAATATACAGTATAACGTCCAAGTACCTACTACTGATAAACTTTTGACCTTTCACATGAAAGCGCTGTTAAACCCAAATTAAAAAAAAAAAAAAAAAAAAAAAAAAAAAAAAACATAAAAACAGAGTCCTCGAGATAATTATTTCTGTTCATTTGGGTTTATCGTCACTTTCAACTGCATAGTCAAAAGTACCTGGGCTTTATAAACATACTGTATAATATAGTATTTTTAACATATTTTCTTTGTATATTTTCTTTGCACGAGAGAAAATACACAAAATATCCGTCTATTCGCACGAAACTCACAAAACCTGCTACCGTATTAACCTCACCCAGCCTGGGCGAGGCCAGAATGGCAGCATTACGAAGTCTTCACCTCGCTGGACAGTATCACAAAAGATCTAGTGACAAAAGAGCTTCCGTAGCCTATAGCCCCACCTTTACCAACAGTATCTCGCTGGACGTTGCTTAACTTCGATGATCCTATGAGAACCGCTGAATTCAACGCGCCATCGACGCTAGCTAATATTTTTTATTTAAAAAAATAAGGTATTTTTTTATACGTCTCATCTTATGGAGGTCATTCGAACGGACTGATGTTGTATTTATCTCGTGTGTGGGTGTCAATGCATATCACCTTTGCCTTATATGAGATTTATGGCAAATCTTTATATTTCTGTTCGATAATATGGCAAAGCCAACGCCATACTTAATTTACTTAGGGACATCCTAGCTTATACAGGGTAATTCAGCATAAGTGGTTAAGCACTCGATTGCCATGCGGAAGGTCCTGGGTTTGATCCCCCGTGCCGACAAAAAATTGTATTCTTAATTTGCTTACAGTTGTTTGTAAGGGATACCTTCCGGTGCGCTCGTGTTTACTCAGCATCTAAATGGGAAGTATTGTGTCACTTCTTGCCCATCATCATTCTTCTTACTGTGGCGTCATCGTGACCGATGGTAGCCAGACAGTGGAGGAAAGACTCAGCACTTCTACCACTGTCTTTACAAGGAGGCTAATAATTGACAAGGGCCCCCAGAACCAAGCCAATGCTGGTCTACTCTCTGTTTATAGTCCCCCAGTCAGACTTTTTTTTAACTAAAATAAAAAACAAATATGGTAGGTAGGTGTAGGTAGGTGTGACCACGAGGATCTAATATTTCCAGAATCACCCTGTATATTTTAATCAGCAAATCTCTGAGTATGGAATTTTATGAGAGTGTAAACTGTTCATAATTTTAACTAGAGCCAATTTTGTAGTGGTAGAGGTTCAGAGGGCCTTGGTCCGACCCCAGGGGTGTTTTTCTTCTTTTTTGATTCAACGTCGCGTCGTTTTGAACTGTATTATGGTGAACTGTATTATAGTGAACTGTATTCTGGTGAACTGTATTCTAGGAAACTGAAATTCCTCATTAATTCGATTTTGTGACCACATAATAATAAGACTGAGGGTTAGGTGGTAGAAAATGCTTTGAGCATTAACCTTGTCTGGTGGTTACCTTCCACTAAAGAGTGTTATTATAACTATTAATTCCACAGAGGCATGATGAAAAAGTAAGGCAAACAACTATGGTCTTAATGTCACACGTAACTTGGTTTGTTCGAATAGAACACAATACCCTAACTAGCATTAGAAACAATTAGATTTCCAAATTAGTGATTAACCTTTAAGCATAGGCAGGTGCGACCCTGCTACCAGATCAGATTTATTTTTATTATAAGAGATTTCACTTATATTAAAAATTTGAGTTTGTATATTATTATTATTTACAACTTGGGCATTTCACAGGTTTCTCAAGACTGTGCATTTATCATGCATTTTCAAATCCACCGAATAAATCAGCATGGTCTCTGGACTGGTCTGTTTCAACATGGCTTCTTTTTCTCTTTCGGAGCCGGACATGGCCCCTGGGTTATGGTTATTTTGTATTCTATTGTGGGTTTGCCACAAGGGTCCTCGTGACCTCCACAACTACCTTGGGATTTGAGAGATGAATTACTTTTAGATCCATGGCATGGGCTTTTGCTTTTGGATCCGTGGCATGGGCTCTTGCTTTTAGATTTATGGCATGAGCTCTTGCTATTAGATCCATGGCATGGGCTCTTGCTTTTAGATCCTTGGCATGGGCTCTTGCTTTTAGATCCATGGCATGGGCTCTTGCTTTTAGATCCATGGCATGGGCTCTTGCTTTTAGATCCATGGCATGAGCTCTTGCTTTTGGATCCATGGCATGGGCTCTTGCTTCTAGATCCATGGCATGGGCTCTTGCTTTTAGATCCATGGCATGGGCTCTTGCTTTTAGATCCATGGCATGGGCTCTTGCTTTTAGATCCATGACATGGGCTCTTGCTTTTAGATCCATGGCATGGGCTCTTGCTTCTAGATCCATGGCATGGACTCTTGCTTCTAGATCCATGGTGTGGGCTCTTGCTTCTAGATCCATGGCATGGACTCTTGCTTCTAGATCCATGGCATGGGCTCTTGCTTCTAGATCCATGGCATGGGCTCTTGCTTTTAGATCCATGGCATGGGCTCTTGCTTTTAGATCCATGGCATGGGCTCTTGCTTCTTTTACACTTAGCACACTTATCATGGCTGCTGCTATGTTTAGCACACTTATCATGGCTGCTGCTATGTTTAGCACACTTATCATGGCTGCTGCTATGTTTAGCACATTTCTCATGGCTTTTACATGCTTTGCATTCACACTTACAGCGACAATGACTCCTATTACTGCTAGGTCTTTTACTGCTGCCATGTTTGTCACATTTATCATGGCTGCTCTTATGTTTAGCACATTTCTCATGGCTTTTACATGCTTTGCATGGATCTTCGTGTTTTTCACACTTACAGCGACAATGACTCCTATTACTGCTAGGTCTTTTACTGCTGCCATGTTTGTCACATTTATCCTTGCTGGGTTTGCGAGCACAGGGATCTTTACACGCATGCGTCGAATGATGGCTGCTGCCTGAATGACTTCTCCCTGAATGACTTCTTCCTGAATGGTGGCTTCCGGCGGAATGGCCTCTGCTTTTTCTACTGCCGCAGCTATGACTGTCTTCGTCCAAGCCGCATGTGCATTTACAAGTAATTTTCTCCATGTTTAGATAAGCTGTAGATTTTTGGGTTGACTTCGAATAAAAGTGTGAATGTTTAGATAAGCTTTAGATTTTGGGGATGACTTTGAATAGAAGTGTGAATGTTTAGATAAGCTTTAGATTTTCGGAATGAATTTGAATTGAAGTGTGATTGCTTATTGAATATGAATGTTGTTCGAGGAATTTACCAGAATTTGGTTGCTCTGTGAGAGTGAATGAGAATAGTTTGTGGTGTCGGGATTATGGTTGGTGGTCAACTGTGATTTTCGATAATATTAAACTGACCTAAGTGGCCTGATCGATAAGGCGACGGACCTGTAAACTCATATTGGCCGCAAGCGCCCAACTTTGGATTGGTTAAAGATACAAGAAAAGTTAGAGAACATCATTTTCTTGGATTTAAAAAATCATAGGGGTCTCTTCTGATTATTTTTTTGATATCTTGAACTTTTTGGACCTCGGCCCCGAATTACCGGTATTTTGGGGGGGACCCGCTCTGACTAACTTTTTTATTATTAATCCTAAATGGGGATTGTGACGTATCAAATCCGATGATTTTGAGGTCCTGATTACGAATTTGGCTTTGATTTTTAGGTAACTGTTACTTTGAGTCACCGGTGGCTTTCGGTACTGTTCCCATTCCTAATATGATAAGGAAAGAGTTCTTTACTTTTTATTACCTGAAAGATATAAAATCTAGACTTAATTCCACACAGCATGAGTAGGATATTAGCTTCATTCTCTTTTTTGTTCTTGTTTCTTTGTTCAATCTATTTATTTTTTCTATATAATTTCATAGTAGGTATTTTACTATAATAATAATAATTCCCGTTTTCAGCGTAGATTTAGTAAAGCGAGTTGAGTAGTTGTGATATCACAAAAGTGATCACAAATATGATAATTAATAATAAAACATTTTAGTGAAAAAAATATACGAGTTTATGTATATAAATTTATAAGGTATAAAAACGATAGTATCGATAGTCCCTTTAACCCTACATTATTTCCAATTTCAACATTCATGTACCAAAATCTAAATTACGTTCTAACCTTATTTAAGTCTTCCAATCTCAAGAAATCACTAGATAATATTTAAAATCTCCTATTAACCATAATTATGCACCATTATAATAAATTAGATCCTAAAACCCTGACAAAGAGTGAGTTTCGCGGTACAAAGAGGAAATATTGCATCGGTGTTGAGCAAACTAAAGAAAGAGAATTTTTAAAATAAAATTTATTATATCAATTGATCAAAACAATTAGTGGTGTGAAAAAAAACCCCCTGATATATTTCAATATAATGTTAGGAATAATGTACCTAATTTTAAGTTTTGTTAATTCAGTAAAAACATTTCAGTTATTGCTGTGTTTCGAACCAAATAAGGTCGAAACACAGTGTTGAAATTACAATTAAACATGTCCCGGTAGCTCAGTGGTAAAGGTGGCACTCTGTGAATCCAGAGATTCCAGATGTCGCGCGTTCGAAACCCAGCCCGGACATGACAAGTTATCCTCCCATTTGGAATTTTTACCACTTAGTAATACGTCTTGGGCTTACTAGAATAATGGACTTAATAGTCCTAATCGGGTGCGGAAGAGAATGCCGTTGGCGTTAGCACCGTTTGTTCTATTAAGTTTTGTTCTATTAATTTTCTATGTATTGTATTTATTTATACAATACAATACTTCTTCTTATATTATTAAATAAACGTATTGGACCATCCTGTATATTGTTTCTGTTCCTGAGTGTTGAACCGGAAATTCCTCAGGACCAAACCCAACCGCAAGGCTCATCCATAGGACGGTAAGTGGCTACTGCGGTGCTGCCTCTCTCTCTCTAGTTTGGAGGTCGAGGGTTCGACCCTGGAGATTCTTCGGCTATTATTATTACTACTATCGAACCCATAGCCCGGTCTGTTCCGGTAGCTCCGTGGTAAAGGCGGCACTCTGTGAATCTAGAGATTCCAGGAGTCGCGGGTTCGAAACCCAGCCGGGACATGACAAGTATTCTTCCCATTTGGGATTTTTACCTCATAATATTACGTCTTGGTTTATTGCTGGAATAATGGGACTTAATAGTCCTAATTGGACACTATAAATAAGGCAATATAATTATTATTTTTATTATTACTTATTATAGCCAGTTTCAGAAACACTTTACACTCTCAGAAATAAAGAAGTGATACATGTATACATATTTGTATAACTGTTTCAAGTTTGAATTGAGTGATACCACCTACAAACTTACCATTCGCTGACCTCTACCTCGCCTGGTCCATACAACCACCTCTCACTTACCAATACTCACAAGAGGGGGCAGTTGCTCGATATTTTTATTTTTTAATTCAACGTCCATTAAAAATGATTATAAAAATCGTGAGATTCTTATAATAATTTAAAAAAGGGCTACCTTAGTCACAGTGAAGCATTCAATACTGACAAGAGGGGCAGTTGCTTGATATTTTTATTTTATTGCTTCCGAAAATTTATAATAATAGAAATCGGCCTATTGTGTTCGTTTTTGTAAAATTTTGTAACTCTGATATTTAAGAAATTCCGAAATTTTGGACTTGCCGATACAGAATTTTTTGTGGAATCTAGAATGTAGGAAAAATAGTTTTCTATCATATTAAATAAATTTAAAGAAAATCAATTAAGCGGTTTTGGAGATACATGTGATTTAGTATAAAATCTCAAAATTTATTTTTTCTACATTCATACATAATTGTACATTTTTCATGTCTTACGAAGTTCCCTTATAACGTACATTGTTCTCTACAAGCGATACATATCGGATATAGTGAACTTGTTCTATTAAGTTTTGTTCTATTAATTTTCTATGTATTGTATTGTATATTTATACAATACAATACTTCTTCTTATTATTATTAAATAAACGTATTGAACCATCCTGTATATTGTTTCTGTTCCTGAGTGTTGAACAGGAAATTCCTCAGGACCAAACCCAACCGCAAGGCTCATCCATAGGACGGTAAGTGGCTACTGCGGTGCTGCCTCTCTCTCTCTAGTTTGGAGGTCGAGGGTTCGACCCTGGAGATTCTTCGGGTATTATTATTACTACTATCCTTGTCCCGGTAGTTCAGTGGTAAAGGCGGCACTGTGTGAATCCATAGATTCCAGAGGTCGTGGGTTCGAAACCCGGCCGGGACATGACAACTTATCCTCCCATTTGGGATTTTTACCACATAATAATATGTCTTGGGCTTACTGCTGGAATAATGGGACTTTAATAGTCTTAATCGGGCACTATAAATAAGGCAATATTATTATTTATTATAGCCAGTTTCAGAAACACTTTCCACTCTCAGAAATAAAGAGGTGATACATGTATATTGTATAACTGTTTCAAGTTTGAATTGAGTGATACCACCTACAAACTTACCATTACCTGACCTCTACCTCGCCTGGTCCATACAACCACCTCTCACTTACCAATTCTCACAAGAGGGGGCAGTTGCTCGATATTTTTATTTTTTTAATTCAACGTCCGTTAAAAAATATTATGAAAATCGTGAGATTCTTATAATAATTTAAAAAACGGCTACCTTTGCCACAGTGGATGAAGCATTCAATATTCACAAGAGGAAGCTGTTGCTATATGGATATTTTTATTCTATTACTTCTGAGAAATTTCTAATATTAGAAATCGGAAATATTGTGTTCGTTTTTGTAAAAAAAAAAATATTTTTGGTCTCCGATTTCAATGTTTTTCATATTTCTGGACGTTTCATAACCTCCTGAGCAACTTTGGTTTTGTGTCCGTCTGTCTATCGGTCGGTCTGTTAAAAATATTCCTTGTAACGCGCAAATATCGGAAATTACTTAACAGATTTTGAAGAAAATTGGTTAAGCGGTTTTATAGATACATGTGATTTAGTATAAAATCTCAAAATTGCCACGTGTATACAATGTAGAAGAATCACGAGGAAGTATTGTGTCCATAATTGGCAGTGTTTTTTTTTAATGTTTCATTATTATTAAAAATCGTGAGACAGATACGGCAATCTTTGTCACATTAGATGAAGGATTATATGGAGCGCCCATGGTAGAATGGCCAGATAGAATATCAAATTTTTGATATCTTTAGGTAACTGTTTAGCCATAAACCCCTAAATCCACGAAAAACCGCCAAAAAAATATATTATTGGTGGATAAAATGCACCAAAAACATAAGCAGTTGAGGTTATGCAAAATTGTATGAGATTTGACTCCTCCTAGAGCAGGACTGCCCAATCAGTCGATCGCGATCGACGGAGTGATTTTGGGTCGATCACGTCCAGAGAGGTTTTCCGGTCGATCGCGTTGATTATCTGAGACTTTATAGTAGATCTTCTTCTGTAAAGGTTGGGCACCCCTGTCCTAGACCATAAATAAACCCTATAATAATCCAAGAGAATTTTGTCAAAAAAATAATAGGTGAAGTCACTTGTGGCGGAATTCCGATTGGTGGCTGGCGAACTTTAGCGTTAACTTGAACCCCAAATTTAAAAATAAAAGTAGCGACGTTATAATTCTAATCTATTTGTCAAACCTATATTTAAAAATAAATGAAAATATTCTCGTACAACTGGCCCCTATTCCAGCGGACCCCTGACTATCACTCGTCTCGGGTGACTGCGCCCCTCACAGCTTCCCTCAACCCCAAGGTCACTGGTTCAGATCCCGGCTTGAGGATAAGAACATGAATTATTTAATAGGTAAGAAGTAAGTAAGTACCTACCAGAAGTGGAGGAGATACGTAATAGGTAAGTACCAACCAAAAGTGGAAAATATACGGGGTATGGATGCATATTTTGTATGGTTATTTGGTTAGGACCTCTAACCGACCTCGGTAGCTTGATTGATAAGGCGGCGGATTTGTAACCTGGAGGTCGGTGGTTCAAGTCCGGGTTTCAGCGTAGATTTAGTAAAGCGAGTTTGAGTAGTTGTGATATCACCAAAGTGATTAACACAAATATGATAACTTTTAATAGGTTAGTACCAATTAAGTACCAACCAGAAGTGGAAAATACATATACGGGGTATGTAATGCATAATTTGTAATCCATGATAATGATAATAATAATAATGTGTTATTTGTGTTATTATATCACAATTTTAGTGGGTAGCGTTGATTTGAAATAATATATTACCTATATTTCTAATATCTCAATAATTTTATTGTAATTGCCATCGAAAAAAAAGATAGGGAATATCGACACTTACAGACTTGAGTTGTAGAATTTGTGTATTAATTTCGTCCTAAGTCACCGAGACGGACTTTAAGGGCGAAAATAATAGACAAATTTATTGTACATCACAAGTCATTGCTAAGCATCGTTTCTCCCTATCTTACATAGTACGCAATCCGTGACTTAGCGACACAGAGGTATTACAAAAAAGTCTATTAATTCTACCCTAAGGGTGAAACTAATAGACCATTAAGGGCGGAATTAATAGACAACATTATTATAACTTAAGTCGTTGGTAAGTGTCGGTTTTCCCTATCTTACACAGTACGCAAACCGTGACTTAGCGCCACAGAGGTATTACAATAACGTGTAGGTATTAATTCCGCCCCAATAATAGTTTTTGTAATACCTCTGTGGCGCTAAGTCACGGATTGCGTACTGTGTAAGATAGGGAAAATCGACGCTTAGCAATGACTTGAGTTATTGCTGTTGTCTATTAATTCCGCCCCTAATTTCACAAGACAGTAGGTAGGTAATTTGTTCTATTTGAACTTGAACCTCATTTTGTTTTCGGTCATTATCAATCACAAGTACGTACTCAAGTCTCGCGGGACGCAACACCCAATGCCTCAGGCGTTCTCTGCCACTCAACCCAAGATAATGATGTAAATCACCGCGACCTTCAGTCGTGCAACCTTGGCGAGGTTATGGATGGTTTTTCTTATATTGTTTTTCAAGATTCTGGTGCAGCCTTCTTAAAGAACTGTCCTCCGAATCTTCTTTTTGAAGAAGTGTCCTCAGATTCGCATTCTATGTAAGGCAGTGGTCAAGGCGTGTGACTAGTAATCCAGAGGTCGTGTCAGAATTTTCCGGGGCATTATTGGTTAAAATAATCTTCTTTTTGAAGAAGTGTCCTCAGATTCGCATTATATGTAAGGAAGTGGTCAAGGCGTGTGACTAGTAGGTCGTGGGTTTAGAAATTTCCAGGATATTATTGGTTAAAATAATATTCTTTTACTCTGTCTTATTCCGCTTGAGCAGGGTCGACGTTGTTCAACCTCATGGTTGAGGTTGGTTGGTTTTGGCACATTTTTTACGGCTGGATGCTCTTCCTAACACCAACGATTCTATTAGATTTAATGTCCTTGATTAGGACGGGTGTTTTACCCTCCATTCGCTGGGAATCGTACCAGCTACCCACATTAACCTCACCCAGCCTGGGTAGGGCCGGAAATGCCAGCCTCATATGTTTGGAGGGAACAGATTTTTCTGTGTGAAAAATCTGCTCCGACCGGGGATCGAACTCAGGATCTCAAGACTACGGGCAATACTCACAACCGTTACGCCACGGAGGCTAACATTATTTGCTGATTGGCCATTATTGGCCGACTTTTAACCTGGATGTCGGTGGTTCAAGTCCCGGTTTCAACATAAATTTAGTAAAGCGATTTTGAGTAGTTGTGACTAGTAAAAATGATGATAATAATTTTTTTTTTTAATTTTTCATTTTTTTATATACAGAGAACTCACCCTAGACCATTTTTTTTTTTTTTTTTTTTTTTTTGTCTTCTAAGGCATTAAATTTATAATAATCATAATTTTAAGTTATCATATTTGTGTTAGTAATTTATTATAATAACACAAACAATAATAAGTACATACATAAATAGTTATTATTATTATTATGTGTTGCTTTGTTAAGCCAACATATATAGTAACTTATACATTTATTTAGTAAATAAAGTGATCTTCTTGATAATAATAATTTATTTAAATAGAGGAAAAGTAGTCAACGTGGCAGAGATTGCCGCAGGCAATAACCCCGCCCTTTAGGTAGGACAACAGTTTTTTTCTCTTTTTTGTTCTTACTTCTTTGTTACCTAATATATATATTTGTTCTTTATAATTTCATTGTATTTTACTGTACACATTTCATTCTTACATAAGAGGAAGAAGAGTCCATAAGCAATAACCCCGCCCTTTAGTTAGGACTTATGTTTTTATATATTTTCTATTCTTTTTCATTTTTATTGTATATATTGTTTCCATTTTTTTCATTGTTAAAATAATTATTTGTATGTAGGTACATAATGTCCATTTATACCTAATAAAGCGTTGTATAATAATAATAATAATAATAATGCGCATCTTCTTATGAATATTAATTTCCACAATGTCGGAAATGATCGGCTGTCACATTTTCCATTCCCGTCACGGTGAGGTGGTGTCATAAGATTCCAATTCTAATAATATTCTCTGTGGTAATTGTTCATTAATATTCAAAATTAATTATTAATATTACCAGTAATTGGTCATTAAATTCTAGCTGTTCGGTAAGAAATCATCTCCAATTATAGATCTCAAAGGGTTGGGTGGAAGAGATTGCCACGGCCAATAACCCCGCACATTTAGGTAGGACATTAGTTTTTTCTCTTTTTTATTCTTGTTTCTTTTTTAACAATATATTTTTTTTACCTACTTTCTTTGTATTGTACTGTAACTATAGTAATTTGTCTTTATCTAATAACGAATAATAATAACTATCTCAAATGTCTCCTAGGTGTAGGTACTGATACTGACCCATTGTTGCAGCTTTGAAAGGATGTGTCCCATTTCTTACCAAAATTTTGAAGAAAAACTGCTATTAATTTTGAATGAAATTCTGTTTCTTCCAAAGTCCATAAAAAGAATAACTGACCCTAAAAAATCTAGGTATTAAATATTTATAATTTATTACATTTATTATTTTATAAATTAAAATCTATGAAAAATATTAATACATTCTAGGTAGATGGTTGTGACTACTGCCCGTAGTCCAGAGGTCTCGAGTTCGACTCCCGGTTGTGGCAGACTTTTCGAAGAAAATTCTGTCCTTTCCAAACACGTGAGGCTGGCACTTCCGGCCCTACCCAGGCTGGGTGAGGTTAATGTGAGTAGCTGGTACAATTCCCGGCGAATGGAGGGTAAAACCCCCGTCCTAACTAACTCAAATCAGGACGTTAAAACCGATAGAATCAACTGGTCACAATAGATCTAATTAGGTCTCAGTGTTAATTGTATAGGGTTTCACTGAAAACCCTGCAACCAAATCAGATAATAATAATAATAGGTAGGTGTGGGTACACACTACACATATATCTAAAGAGACATCTACAATATTGTATGGTTTGAAAAATATTTTGCGACAAATTATCAATACTATTCCAACTAGGTATCCTCAATAATTGCAAAAAAAAACAATGCCAATTTATGCACACATAACTTTCTCGCGAATGCTTAACCTCTGAGCTAGAGCGCACGATTAGCTGAGTGGTTAAGTTAAGCACTCGCTTGCCATGCGGAAGGTCCCGGGTTCGATCCCCCGTGCCGACAAAATTTTCTATTCAAATTTTGGTTACAACTTTTTGTAAGGTATAACTTCCGGTGCGCTCATGTTGACCCAGCACCTAAATGGGAAGTATTATGTCACTTCTCGCCCATCAGAGGGGAGGCATACTACGGGATGGGCAGGTTACAACACAGACCACAAGCATCCACAGTATAGCTTCTGTTTCATGGCTACAAAATAAAAAAGGCTGTGAAACACTCATCTTTTTTAAAAAAAGAACAATGCTTCTAAGTACCTAAACTTACTTTTTTACTTTTTTTTATTACAGACAATAAGAATCTTGAGTAATATATATTTTTATTCTTATTTTCTGACTTTTTGAAATTCAGAGAATTTTTGAGAAATCACATTTTTTTTTCTCGAAAAATTTCTGACCGATTCTCTTCAGATGTATTTCCTATGATAGAATATTGTTATTTATACTCGTACATTCTTAATATTTCTTTGGAAGATATTGCCGTAGGCAATATCTCTGGACTACGGGCTATCTCAGACAACAGTCACAACTGTTACGCCACGGAGGCAGCGAAGAAACAATTCTTCCGATACCGATAAGCTGTCTCGGTAACTCAGTGGTAAGGGCAGACCGCTGCCCTAATCCAGAGGTCGCGGGTTCGAAACCCATCCGGGACATGACAAGTTATCCTACCATTCGGAATTACTGCTGTGGAATAATGGGACTTAATAGTCGTAATCGGGTAGTATTTTTATTTTTAATTTTATTTTTTGTGACGTTTTAAACATTAAACGCAATTTACAATGAACATTATATGATTAACCTAGGTATCTATCTTAAGAAATAATTATTGTAACTTAATCTATTATTGTAACTTAATCTAATTATAATAATAATAAGTATATAAAAAAGAATATTATAAAGAGTTTTAAGACTAGAATGGAAGTCGTAATAAATAATAATAGGTTAGTAGGTAATACCTATTGAGAATTTTAAGAATTTAGCTAAAACAGCTCTTAAGTTAAATAAATAAGTTCGTTTCAAAAATGGATTGAATCGAACTTAATTTAAATAAAATATAAAATAAGGCGATATTATTATTATTATTATTATATCCTATATGCTTTTGATCCTTACCTATCCTCGGAAGTAATATAGGGAATGGCATGATTTCCTGGATACCTAATATCTACCTCGATTTTTTGCGACGTGCAGGTTTTGCATAACTAACTCAATGAATCATGACCAACCTTGACTTTGACCCCACTGATTGCTAGTTCGATTCATAAATGGATTTTTTTTTTCGATTCACATTTTTCTGAACGAGCTGAGTAGGTAAACAATCTTATAAAATCAACCGACCTCAGTAGCTTGATCGATAAGGCGGCGGACTTGTAACCTGAAGGTCGGTGGTTCAAGTCCGGATTTCAGCGTAAATTTGGTAAAGCGAGTTTAAGTAGTTGTGACATCACGAAAGTGATCAACACAAATATGATAACTTTTTTTAATTTTTATAAAATTATATCTACTTATCTGTACTTTCTTAAAAAGTTGTCATGTTTGTGTTATACCCCACTGATTGCTAATTTGATTAAAATATGGATTTTTTTTGCAATTCATATTTTTATGAATGAGCTGAAAAGGTATAAAAGTATAAGTAGAGCTTTATTTAACCGACCTCAGTATAGCTTAATCGATAAGGCGGCGGACTTGTAACCTGGAGGTCGGTGGTTCAAGTCCCGGTTTCAGCGTAGATTTAGTAAAGCGAGTTTGAGTAGTTGTGACATCGCGAAGGTGATTAACACAAATGTGATAACCTTAGGGCTTTATTTAGACTGTCAGCGCAAGACAGGTAGTCCCAATATGCCAAATGTTTTACAAAGCTGCTCTTTATTTATTTGAGTATAGAAAATAAGGTAAACAATATTATAAAATTATGCTTATATTAATTTGCATTATGGGTCCCTTAAAGTTGCTATATTTTTAATTTTCATTTGATTAACAAGTTATCTCCTTATAATTAAATTTATTTACGAAGATGAAAATTATTCGTTTTATAAAGAAAAATCTTTTGAAAGTGAAAAAAAAACTAAAAAAGTTATCAAATTTGTGTTCATCCCGAATCCGGGACTTGAACCACGGACCTCTAGGTTACAAGTCCGCCGCCTTATCGATCAAGCTACTGAGGTCGGTCCGATGTTCTACTATATACATATATCACGTTTGTGGCTCAAATTACAATCAATAATCACAATTCAATAGCATACGAGTTACGTTGTGTCAACTGAATTGAATTGAATTGATACAAATGCATTAATATCTCCGATACATATTGATCATTTCAATTGAATTCTGTTTCTGTGATTCGATACCTTCATATGTCATATTGATCAATCACATTAGAATAGCGACTGATCAGTCGATGTAAGTATAAATGGATCACTTGCAACAACAAAAAAATCGGAGCAAAAATATATTACTATTACCTCCGATAAATTGCTAATATTAGAAATATGAAGTATTGTGTTCGTTTTTGTAAAAATAAATAGATATATTTTTGCTCCGATTTCAATTTTTTCATATTTCTGGACGTTTCACACTCTCCTGAGCAACTTTGGTTTTGTGTCCGTCTGTCGGTCTGTTAAAAATATTCCTTGTAACGCGTAAATCTACTCAACGTATTTTGACGAAATTTTGCTCACATATAGAAGACGTTCTGTAGATGGTCCCATTTTAAATAATTCATCCCAATTTTTTCGGCGCGTAACTTTTTTCCCCACAAATATATTAATTCAACTTTTTCGTGGCAAATTAAAAAATAAAATACCTCGAGGGATTATAGAAAACCTTCTGATAGTGGAAAGAAAGAGGAAGAATGGCTTATCTTAAATATAACCTTGTTTTATCCCTAATTTCGAAATTTGAACCTCATTAGAGCAGGCAAGTTTTCATTTTTTATATACCTCACGCAGGAATAGCTCTGACAGCATCAAGGTTTCGTTTGGTTTTGTTATATTTTCTTTGAGCATTCCTTCAGGGGAACAGAATAATCCATGAGATCAAAAAAATCTCATCGAAAAGATCAAATCTTTTGAGATAAAAAAAAAAACAATTCCATTGAAAAGACCTTGAGATTAAAACTGCCCGTGTACCGACAAGAGCTACTGTTTTCGCTGTAATTTTCCCAAGGTTTCGTTTCAAGCTTGCTGAGGATAGCTATATATTCCATTATTATACAACTTGAGTATTCCATTTTATATAGATATAGCTTGAGTAAATCTGGAGCGTGTGCGCATACTTTGAGATAATCCAGGGAAATATAGATGGAAAAACTCCAGGAAAACTTAGAAGTATACAGCCGAGGAGAGCATACTTTCCCGGAATCATTTTCAGGAACAAGAAAAACAAAGAAAATCTAGGATATTTTAAGAGAAAAAATTTTTACTCCAGAGTATCATAAGAGACTCCGTGCCGTAACGGTTGTGACTACTGCCCGTAGTCTAGAGGTCCTGAGTTCGATTCCCGGTTGGAGCAGAATTTTCGCATAGAAAATTCTGTTCCCTCCGAACGTGTGAGGCTGGCAATTCCGCCCCAACCCAGGCTGGGTGAGGCTAATGTGGGTAATAGCTGGTACGATTCCCAGCGTATGGAGTGTAAAACCCCCGTCCTGTCTACTTCAAGTCAGGACGTTAAAACCAAAGAGAATCAATGGACATGAAAGGAGCCTAATAGACATTGGATCTGGGCGTCCATATAATCCTCTCACCACCGTGATTTGGGTATCAATACCTATCTCACGGACACGGAATATTTATTATTATTATAAAAGACTTCTACCTTTGTTTTGCCTATTTCAATTTTCCGACGGCTATTTCTAAAGTGACAGCACTGTCAGTGAAATCCGGTGAGCATCTCACTAACGATAAAGCCATTTGAAAAGGAATACGTGTAAAACAAATGCCATGTGTGTATCTCTTGGCATTTGTTTTATCTCTTGGCAAGTGGCATTTGTAAAAAAAAAAAAAATAGTTTTTAGTGTTTTCATAGTTTAAAAAAAAAAATCCCTTTTCACATTATTTCTTAAGAATAAGATCCCTTGTGTGACTTCTTCTTTTACTCCTCTACCATGAGTTTGGTTGGTGGGTTTTGGCACATTTTTTACGGCTGGATGCCAACGATTCTATTTGATTTAACGTCCTTAATTAAGACGGGTGTTTTACCCTCCATTCGCTGGGAATCGTACCAGCTACCCACATTAACCTCACCCAGCCTGGGTAGAACCGGAAATGCCAGCCTCACATGTACGGAGGGAAAAGAACTTTCTGTGTGAAAAATCTGCTCCGACCGGGGATCGAACTCAGGATCTCTGGACTACGGGCAGTAGTCACAACCGTTACGCCACGGAGGCTGACTTCTTGTGACGTCTTATTCATCCAACTTAGGTAAGTTTTAGTTTGCAGTGTATCTTTTTATTTATTTTTTTTTAAGTGGGGTTTAACGTCGCTTTCAACTGCCATGGTCATATCACGACGGGGGTTTTACCCTCCATTCGCAGGAAACTCACAAACCTGCTACTCACATTGACCTGACCCAGCCTGAGTGGGGCCGGGAAAAGCCAGCGTCACGAGAATTAGAATTTGAATGGTCACCCATCCAAGTCTTAACCTCGCTGGATGTCGCTTCTTATTTTTCACATTCTTATTGGGCTTTCTTATATCAAGGATTTTTTCATGTTCTGGGTGAATGATGTCTTACAAAATTCAATGAAGCCCCTCTAAAAATTTCCATTGTTTGCCGTTAAATTTAACAAGCTTCCTGTTCTCAGAAAAAAAAAATACCATGGGAATCCTTACGATACACGAATGAAAAAAAAAACATATTTGCAAGGGATCCACTTTAATCCATTCTAAGAAAAATGTAGAAAAACAATAACATGGAAATACTTACGATTGACGCATAAAAAAATTATGTGCAAGGGATCCACTCTAATCCATTCTAAGAAAAAAGAAGAAACAAAATACAATGGAAATCTCTAAGATAGACACATCAAAAACAATATGTGCAAGGGATCCAATCTGACTTCTCAATCGATGTGCGTAATTTGTCGGCCATATAGACAAGTGTCATATTCCAAGGGCCTACTATATTTCTTCTATTGATAGGGACCAGTCGGAACTAGATACCACAGGAGAATAATTACGGACCTCATAATGAGTTTTCCTGACCCTGATCTCAATTCGGGACCAAGGACGCAAGATGGGACTCCATCTGTGGTGATTTTCTTTTTCTCTAATTCAATCTGCATGCGTGAAGGAGCTAGAATTATTGTTATAGATGGCCAAACGAACCGATCTCAGTAGCTTGATCGAGAGGGGGATGGACTTGTATCCTGTAGGTCGGTGGTTCAAGTCACGGGTTCAGCAAAGATTTAGGGCGGAATTAATAGACGTTTTTGTAATACCTCTGTGGCGTGGCGCTAAGTCACGGATTGCGTATTGTGTAAGATAGGGAAAATCCAGCGCTTAAGAACGACTTGTGATATAGAGTTTGTGTATTAATTTCGCCCCTTGTAAAGGTAGTTTGAATTGATCTGCTTCTCATTAACACAAAATGAAAACTTTTTTTTCGGGGGGGGGGGGGGGGGTTTAACGTCTTTTTCAACTG
This sequence comes from Bactericera cockerelli, assembly GCA_024516035.1. Lineage (NCBI taxonomy): Eukaryota > Metazoa > Arthropoda > Insecta > Hemiptera > Triozidae > Bactericera > Bactericera cockerelli. The sequence goes on along the minus strand of CM044966.1, from coordinate 2,603,333 downwards.
CATGATCACATCACGACAGGGTGTCACCATTCGCAGAAAACTCACAATACAATAACAGCCGATCTCCGTGGCTCAGTGGTTAAGAGCATTGGTTGCTGACCCGGAGGTTGCGGGTTCGAATCCCGGCGGGAGCGGAAAATTCTGACCGACTTTGTCCTTTTCCGTAATGGCACGGATGTAAGGGTACAATTTTTTCTTCACACCTGACCTTATAAACATAAATTTGGCCTGGAAATTCTTCTCATATATCTGTGAATCGAGAGATACCAGAGGTAGCGGGTTCGAAACCTAGCAGGTACATGACAAAGTGGCGTAGCTAGAGCTACATTTCGGGGGAGGGGGGGGGGGGGTTGAGAAGATTTTGGGCGGGGGGGTTTAAGGAAATTTCGGGGGGGGGGGGGGGGGGTTTTGAGGGGGGTTCAGAAATCTCGCCTAACGTATATTCCATCCTTGCTGGGGTTTCTTGGAAATTTCGCCACTGCTCCCATTTGGGATTTATACCGCAAAGTAATATGTCTTGGGCTTACTGCATGAATAATGGGACGCGAATAGTCCTAATCGGGCAGTATGAATAAGGCGATATTATTATTATTACAGTATGTTTCTGAAAAGGTGGCCCACTTAACTTTTGAACGCGATTGAATTTTTCAATTAGGTAAAGTTCTAAGCATATTAGGAAGTGCCCTCAATGACCCGTCCTGTGGAAATATTTCTGGCCCGTTTTTCACTCTTCCACAGCGACCCTAGGAACAACAAAGTGTAGCGCCCTTTTAATACCCCTGCAAGCTGAACCCCGAACATCCAAGTACAGAGCAGAAAAATTCCTACAACGCTGGGGATCGAACCCAGGTCACCATGTGTGCAATGCCTAGCGCGAACACAGTGACTACTACGTGGACACCTATACTTATAAAAGAGAGTTTCACTCACTGACTGACTGACTGACTCACTCACTGATTCAACACTGTTTTTCCGAACTGGTAAGTCCTAGGAAGCTGAAATTTGGTAGGTAGCTTTGTCTTATAGTCTAGATGTGCAATAAGACGGGGTTTTTTGAAATTCCCACTACAACACCTGCCATTGGCGAAAAAGGATTTTTTGCTTCACGGCCATGCCTCGGTCCGCAAAGCGGGCGACAGCCCGCTAGTATAATATTATTCTACTACGACATATAATAATATATGTCCTAACTAAAAGGCGGGGTTATTGCCTTTGGCAATCTCTTCCACCCAACTCAGTATTTCCGATTTCTATGTATGAACAAATATATTAGGAAGTTATTTCGCACTCTCCTGGGATTGAACCAAGGACCTCTCGCTTGCCAAGCGGACGTCCTAACCACTGCGCCATCGACACAGAAGCCTTGGTGTGGGTACGTTTTGTCGGGTTCAAGGTAACGCCGACCTTGACAGTGAAATATCTATAATTGATTCTGCCTTACATCGGAATGATACTTACACTGAACACTTGGGAGCACAAAAAATGGAACACTTGGGGTTGTATTATGAAACCGGATTTGTTAATCTTAGTGGACGCTACAGTCGTATTTTTCTCTCTAACCACAAAGTGGATTCAAATGTACGAATTGATTGGGCAATAACCCCGCTCTTTAGTTAGGACATATGTTTATATATATTTTTCTATTCTTTTTTTTTTCCTTTTTATTGTATATTATTTTATTGTTTCTATTGTTATGCTACTTATTTGCACTGTACAAATGTCTTTTTCTATCTAAAAAAGTGTTTAATGATAATTGAAGGAAAGTCATTTTTCTTTTTGAAAAAAAAAAACTGAAGGAGACATGTTCCAGTTTAGTTAACCAAAATAGATTTATAAATTCTTTCTTCCAGTTCTTTTATAGGTTCAGTTTTCATTTTTCCTGATAGTGTCTACTTGGATTAAATCTAATTAAAGCTGGACGTTGTTCAACATCGGTGTATAACCATTCCATGAGATAAGGAGAGATACCTCAATCGCGGTGGTGAGAGGATTATATGGCCGCCCAGATCCTATGTCTAGGCTCCTTTCATGTCCATTGATTCTATATGGTTTTAACGACCTGACTTGAGATAGTCAGGACGGGGGTTTTACCCTCCATTCGCTGGGAATCGCACCAGCTGCCCACATTAACCTCACCCAGTCTGGGTAGGGCCGGAATTGCCAGGCTCAACATGTTCGGAGGAACTGAGTTTTCTGTGCGAAAAGTCTACTCCAAAACCGGGAATCAAACTCATGTGATCCTACAGGAACAGGTGCATTCAACACGACATTGAGGCTGGGAAAAAAAAACCGACCGAAAAAAATAGTTTCTATACGTTATACCTTTTATTACCGTATATAGGTAAATAGAAAGTCAAAAATGTTCACCTATACTCTTGGCTAGGGGACTGTAAATAGGGAGTTGACCAGAAGTCTGGCTGGATGACTATGAACAGTAAACAGGGAGTAGACCAGCATTGGCCTGGTTCTGGGGGCCCTTGTCAATTATTAGCCTCCTTGTAAAGATAGTGGTAGAAGTGCTGAGTCATTCCTCCACTGTCTGGCTACCATCGTTCACGATGACGGCACCCTATGATATGATTGAAGAACTACACACTTTTCTGTGTCACTGAATGTATATTAATGTCTACATAATTCCTTATGTATATAAATACATGGCTCATGCTTTACATAGATAGTAGATACACTGCTCGTGGTGGTGGTATGTTATGTCGCCCGTCAGTGGTGGAGAGTGAAATAGATCAGGGGGTGAAGATTTTCGCCCGAAAGCCCCCCACCAGCCTGCGTGGCGTAGCGGTTGTGACTACTGCCCGTAGTCCAGAGATCCTGACTTCGATTCTTGGTTAGGCAGACGTTTGCCATCCTCCGAAGACGTGAGAATGGCGATTCCGGCCCTACCCAGGGTGGGTGAGGTTAATGCGAATTGCTGGTACGATTCCTAGCGAATTAAGGGAGAAATCTTCGTCCTGACTCTCAAATCGGGACGTTAAAACTAAATAGAATCAATAGACATGAAAGGAGTCTAGACATTGGTTCTGGACGTCCATAAAATCCTGTCAACACGCTGTGATTGATTGAAATTCCCATTAGAGGCCCTGTTTTAGAATAGATTAAACTAATTCTGTTTTACAATATTATGTACTTAATAGTAACACTCTTTAGTGGAAACTAACCACCAAAACCAAAGGAGGTTAATGCTCAAAGCATTTTCTACCATCTAACCCTAAGGGCGGAATCAATAGACGTTTTTGTAATACCTCTGTGACGCTAAGTAAGGATTGCATACTGTCCAAGATAGGGAAAACCGATGCTAAGCAATGACTTCAGTTATCGATTTTGTCTACTAATTTCGCCCTAAGAGTCTTATTATTATGTGATGGTGACAAACTCACGTTAATGAGGAAAATTCATGCACTGGGTGGGATTCGAACCAACAGATACCTACACTACCTGGATTACCAGACTAGCGCGTTAACCACTTGACTACCCGTGCACGGACCTAAATCTAACTGGTCAATAACACCTAACACGACCCCTAGTGGGTATTTTAACCAATCAGAACGCACTTTAATAGATGTGGCAGAAAACTTTTTGTAACAATGTAGACACTATTTGGATGCAATATTATATTATTATGTCCCCTCGTAAAAATAAACATTGTTAGCACTGATACAATGTTGCATGAGACAGTGTTTCATGTTACAGTGTTGCATGTTACAGTGTTGCATGAGACCCTCGTCTCTTCACCTACTCTCCTGCACTGGTTTCTATTATGGTGGTAGCATAGCCACAGTTCTGACCTTGACTTTGGCAGTTTCCTATATTGATAGCACTGTTACATGACTGTTAATTGTCATCGCACTGGCTGTCAGTTTGAGTCAGTAGATTAGCGAGCTATCTTTGTACAAATGGTACGTATACATAATATCAATGTACAATTGTACATATTTCTATGTATTACAATTGTATACATTCGCGGTATCTATGAATCTATGTATTAGTTATCTATGTAGGTATATAATTAAAAAAAAAATCGATCTACAAATTATACGTATACATACCTAATATCAATCTAATACAATTTACTGTAGATATATATTACATATATGTCAAATTGTACACATACATGATGTCTATGTAAAAATTTACAATCAATGTATGAGTTACATGAGTCTTATACATCAGTCAATACATACTGTACATGTAAACAGAGAAGTGAGAAGTTGTTCTAGATGTAGATATACCTATAAAAAAATACCTTATATAAATATCTATGACTTCTGAGAGCATTTTATAAATATCTATGACAGTTATATTTATGATATTTTTCAAGTTAGGATATTTCTCATTGCATTAAGATTTGAAGTTTTAAATAGGAAAAACTTGTATAAATGGGTAGATTGGGTAGTTCCCGTGAGTTTTATATAAAATTAAAATAACATAAAATATAATGATCAACCTCATGAAGTTTGATCATTTGAAGCCGTCACCCATTCGGTTTCTCGCCAAGACGGATGTTGGCTTAACCCGGTATGTCTGAATCATTCACAACACGTGAACTCTTCATCATTACAATTTCATGGCCAGTGCATTAGTAATTCTCCAGGCCAGTCCATCATCATCATTAACACTGACATAAGCATCAGTTCCACGTCATTACATAGCGTGTAGATTTAAGAAGTGTGGAAACGAACCCCAGTTGCATGGAAACGCTACATAGCGCGACACCATCGCAAAGGAGTAGAATATATTTTTTTTGCCCCGATTTCAAGTTTTTCATATTTCATATTTTTTTTTTTTTTTTTTTTTTTTTTTTAAGTGGGGTTTAACGTCGCTTTCAACTGCCATGGTCATATCACGACGGAGGTTTTACCCTCCATTCGCAGGAAACTCACAAACCTGCTACTCACATTGACCTCACCCAGCCTGAGTGGGGCCGGGAAAAGCCAGCGTCACGAGAATTAGAATTTGAATGGTCACCCATCCAAGTCTTAACCTCGCTGGATGTCGCTTAACTTCGGTGTTCTGAAGGGAACCGGTGTATTCAACATGCCATCGACGCTGGCTATATTTCATATTTAAAAAAATAATAATAACGGTAGTGACTCACTTCCTTACTTTTCGTTCGGAATTACCAATAATTCACCGAAGTTACATATAAGCAACGTCCAGCGAGGTGAAGACTTCGTAATGATGGCATTCCGGTCCAACCCAGGCTGGGTGAGGTTAATGTGGGTAGCAGGTTTGTGAGTTTCCTGTGAATGGAGGGTAACAACCCCGTCGTGATATGACCATGTAGTTAAAAGCGACGTTGAACTTAAAAAAAAAAAAAAAAACATTTTAATATCTAACATCAATGATGTATGTATGATTTTCTTTGTGGTGAAGCACAAGGCCTCTTCACAATTTTTGTGGGTAGCGCAGCATTACTAAGAGCCTCTTTTACATTTCGAATTATTCTATTACATTAATTTCTTTTTACTCTGGTAATGCCGCCACTGGTCGTTACTCATACAAGTAACTACTCATTTTTCCTCACGAGGTATGAGTGGACCCCGAACATCCAAGTACAGAGCAGAAAAATTCCTGCCCCGCTGGGGATCGAACCCAGGTCACCGTGCGTGCAATGCCTAGCGCGCTAACTTACTCTGCCACAGTGACTACTAACATCAATGATAAATTATATCAAATCCAGATACCGTCCGTGATGAGTGCCCTTTTTAATACACCAGTTCTCATTCTGTCACTGAAGTTAAGCAACGTACAGCGAGGCTAGAACTTGGATAGGTGACCATTCAAATTCGAACACTCGTGAAGCTGACGGCCCCAGTCAGGCTAGATGAGGTTAATTCGAATTGCTGGTGCCGAATATTTTTCGAGCATAAGAAGATCCAAATTTGAAATATTGTGGAATAGTTTCACTTCACGTTACATGGTATATTTTCTGTCTCTTTTCAAACTCTACCTCTCTCTTTCTCGGAAGGTATCCATAGCAAATAATTGTAACCAAATTAAGAATAACCAAAGGGTTGGGTGGAAGAGATTGCCACAGGCAATAACCCCGCCCTTTAGGTAGGACATTTCTCTTCTTTTTTTTTCTTGTATATTTGTTTAATCTTTTTGTTTTCCTTTATATTTCACTGTATTCTACTGTATATATTTTTTGTTCTACCCAATAAAGCTTTAAAAAAAATATACAAATTTTTGTCAGCACGGATCGAACCCGGGACATAATGGTAAGCAGGTGCGCTGTTATGATCTAAATTCTCAATGAATAAAATTATGATCTAATTAAATAAAAACCAATAAAACGATTTATAATATTATCAATCAATCTCTTTTTCCCTGTCCCTCCATCTCTCTCGCTCTCTTTCTCTATCTCTCTCCCTCTTCCAATGAAAACCAATAAAACGATTAAAATCATCAATCAATCTCTTTTTCCCTCTCTCTCCATCTCTCTCTCTCTTTCTTTCTCCCTTTCTCTCTCTCTGTCTCTCTCTCTTTTTCTCTCTCTCTGTCTCTATCTCTCTCTCCGTCTCTCTCCCTCTTTCTTTAGCTTTTTTCTTATAAAAAGCACGGGACGTTATTTCAACCTTGAAAATCTACCCCCTGTGTCCACATAACAGTGTCCTCGTGGCTTTATAAGACAGAGAGAGAGAGAAAGAGAGAGAATTTGAGAGAGTGAGAGGGAGAGAGAGTAAGAGGGAGAGGGAGAGAGAGAGAGAGAGAGAGAGAGAGAAAGAGAGAGAATTTGAGAGAGTGAGAGGGAGAGAGAGTAAGAGGGAGAGGGAGAGAGAGAGAGAGAGATGAGAGTGAGAGGGAGAAATAGAGAGAGGAAAAGAGAGAGAGTGACAGAGAGAGAGAGAGAGAGGATAGGAAAGAGAAGGAGGAAAAGAGAGAGAGAGAGAGGCGGAAAGAGAATTAGGGAAGCTACAGAGGGAATGAGAGAGAGAAAGAGGGATAAAGTGAGAGAAAGAAAAAGATAATTTGCTAAAATAAGAGAAACTAGGAAAGTGCATTAATTTTCCCAAGGTCGTTTAAATGCAGTATGTTTTCCAGGATCTTAAAATTGCATCGACATTTTTCATGTGAAGGTCATACACATATATATACTTTTCTTTTTCTTTTTCTTTTTCTTTCTCCTTCTCTTTCTCTCTCTCTCTCTCTCTCTCTCTCTATCTCTCTCTCTCTCTCTCTCTCTCTCTCTCTCTCTCTCCCCCTTTCTCCCTTTCATTCATCAACATGTATTAATACAAAATAATAATTATTATGTCTGCAATAGCAACGATTGCAAAACACCAATTCTGCTGATATTTTGAGGTTGCTAAAATAACGGGAATAAAAAAATAAAAATAACTAGGTATGCAAAAAAAATCCGAAATAACAAACATTTGCATGCTTTTTGAAAATTGAACATCATAAAATACTGTGTGTTCAATGTCATAGTTAAAACAAACACGTTGTTAGTTTTTGTAAGAACTTAACTGCAAAATTTTCCTCAAAAGTCCTGAGTCCTTGGTTCAAATCTACCCTGAGTGGTAGAAAATTTTCTACTCTGTATAATTTGAATGTACGGCATTAACTCACGAGGAAAAATGAGTACCTAGTTACTGGTATGAGTAACAAATATTAGAAGCTGCCTTACCAGAGAAAAAAAAGTAGTGCAAGATTGCATTAAGTAATTTATTTATTTGTACAAAAATATTATGGGTAAAATAATACCATCTCCTACAAGCTAATTCCCGAAAAGTACAAAAATATGTGAATATTATTGAAGACCAAATAAAATTATTATTAACTGCTGAGGCAAAAATGAGCCGAATAATGAAACAGGATTAAATACCTAAGATTTGTTAATCCAAGCCACTATCACTTAACAGCTGATATAAATGCGCTGTGATTGGTTGAAATTTCCACCAGATAACGTGTTAAGGGATAGTGTAGGGGTTGGACTATGGAGTTGGAAAACAAAAGAGTTTTTCCGAAATATTAGTGACATGTTGGTTAGAGTGACAGGAAATATAAGAGAATGGTATAAAAATATAAAAAACGTGAGATAAATTTTCTTATATAAAAATATAAGAAAATTTATCTCACGCAGAGAATGGTTTTTTTATATTTTTATTTATTTATACATTCAAAGTTCTTTATTTTTTCTTCTCTTTTATTGTACTTACTTATATTAATTTGTAATTATCTGTCTTGTATATAATATGTCCAATTAATAAAGTGTAAATAAATAAATAAAAATAAATTGGTCTCTTGCAATCCAGAGAGGTAATGCTACAAGTTAGTGTTCTCTCTGGATTGCCCAAGGGAATATCTTTGAGTGACATGACCTAAATAAGATGTGTGTGTGAAAAATATAGAACTAGAATTTTATATTTAATTCTGTTTTAATTTATTTGATAAGTTCAACAAATAAATTTATATTGAAAGGTTATTTTCTAATTTTATATTGTATTTTATTTTTTAACTTTTGTTATTTGTTACATGTTTACCTATATGGACTCTTTCCGTAAATACAAGTGCCTTTGAGCACCATTACCATTACCATTACCAGTAGTATAAAAAAAACCAGTACAAATTCCAACAAGCAAGACTTTGAGATAACTCTGGCCTCGTTTATCCGAGGCTCAACATATTTTAGTCAAAAGATGCGCTTTGAGCTCTTCTATCTTTTGCCCCGACTTCCACCCCTACCTCAATTTTGTTGATGCACACCCCTAACGTTAATAAACTATTTTTTTGTATTTTTTATTATGAATAGCCATATTTAATTTTTTGTGGAACACCCCGGTAGATTAAATTTATTAAATAAAACAACAAAAAAAAAGGTTTATTATGTCAGAATGAATAGCACCATAACTGAACATTAAAAATAAGATTTTCGGAAAAGAAAGAACAATAAGAAACACTTAAAAAAACCACTATCGCGGAGTGAAAATCAAATTGGAATGATTTTGCCAATTAAGAAAGTGTACTCATTAAAAAATATTAAAGGAAAAACAAAAGCGATAGAAGGAAAGTTATATGATTACCAAATATTATGATTACAAAAAATATGTTGACAAAAATTATGATTACAAAGATATGATTACAAACAGTAGAAATAATAACAAAAAATGCTGGAAGAAAATGCATTCGTGAAAATTATAAGTTTTTCGTGAAAAAGCGAAATAACTATTTTCATTTAGATTTTTAAGGACATGGAATTTTATTTTGAAGATAACGAAAATGCAATTTCCATACCAGTGGCGGGCGGTGGGTTAACTTTTTGGGAGCAAATGTCTATTTCTGAATTTTCTCTTTCAACATAATATGTATATATTATGTATTTATTTACAATATTTATTTATTTAACCGACCTTAGTAGATTATATAGGTAACGGTAAATAAACCGACCTCAGTATCTTGATCGAAAAGGCGGTGGCCTTGTAACCTAGAGGTCGATGGTTCAAGTGCCGGTTTCAGTGTTGACGTAGTAAAGCAATTTTGAGTAGTTGTGATAACACGGAAGTGATTAACACAAAAATTATGATAACTTATTTATTTATAATAAAATAAACGGAAAACTTTCCAATTCTAATTAATTACAAAGAATTTCCAAATTAAAACCTACCCCTACTAATAAAATTTATTTAAATAATAATAGCTACTTTTTTATTCAGAGAGGAGGTTAGTCACCTCGACCTATATCGGTAGCATGCTCGGCTTGCTCTCCAGGTGACCCGAGAGATCGAACCCGAGACCTTCTGCATGGCAAGTGAGTACTTAACCACGGAGCTAATCGCTAAAAACAATGAATTTAGCAACAAACAAGAAAACACGTTAAAAATAAAATGGGGTTGGATTTCATCCATAGATAACCAATTTATTATAATAAAACTCTTTAGTGGAAGGTAACTACCAGGCGAGGTTAATGTTCAAAGCATTTTCTACCACCTACCACTCAACCCTCAGAGTCTTATTATTATGTGGTCACAAATTCAAATAAATCAAGAAAAATTCTTCCATCGGGTGGGATTTGAACCAGCGAATCTTGAGCAGGATTGAGATTATTAAACCTAAATTCTAAACCCTCCACTGGTTACCATTCAAAATTCAATTGTACTTGAATTATTATTATTATTATTATTATCATTACTACCATTTTATAAAGTAAATTTCACCAATCACCACTCCGCTCTTCCTCTTAGGATGATGAGAGGAAGTGAGAGGTTCTCCCATACCGTCTAGGTGCCAGTGGAAATAGCACACGGGGGTACGTTGGAACAGCACAGTTTTCTCTCTATAAACAAAGCAGGTATGGTTTACTCCCCAGCTGACGCGGGTTAGAATCCCGATGGGGTTGGTATATTTTGCGCTTTATACTTTGGATGTCGGGGCCTACCCTAGCGTGCCTAGCCTCGTGAGGACAATTGGGTTTGTTGTAGAGAGGGCAACGATCAGTGGCGGCATCACGAGATTAATTTTTGGAACATGATGCGATTGGTTGGAGATATGATGCATTAGCATTACTAAAAATTGTGATATAGTTACAACAACAACAAATTAGCTATTTATCTCTCTATTATCTTTTCTAAAGCTGATATGAAAGACAAAAATTAAGAAAAGTTATCATATTTGTGTTAATCACTTTCGTGATATCACAACTATTCTAACTCACTTTACTAAATCTTCGCTGAAACCGGTACTTGAACCAAAGACCTCCAGGTTACAAGTCCGCCTCTTTATCGATCAAGCTACTAAAGCTGATATGAACGATGCCGATGGTCCACACTGTGGAGGAATGACTCAGCACTTCTACCACTGTCTTTACAAGGAGGCTAATAGTTGACAAGGGCCCCCAGAACCAAGCCAATGCTGGTCTACTCCCTGTTTATAGTCCCCCAGCCAGACTGCTGGTCTACTCCCTGTTTATAGTCCCCCAGCCAGACTGCTGGTCTACTCCCTGTTTATAGTCCCCCAGCCAGACTGCTGGTCTACTCCCTGTTTATAGTTCCCCAGCCAGACTGCTGGTCTACTCCCTGTTTATAGTCCCTCAGCCAGACTGCTGGTCTACTCCCTGTTTATAGTCCCCTAGCCAGACTGCTGGTCTACTCCCTGTTTATAGTCCCCCATTTCTGAGGAGGAAGCACCTACCACAATTTGGTCAAAGTGTACAGGAATGTTCCTCACCCGAGTGTTTTGTTATTAAATAATAAAAAGTTAATAATAATAAAATTATAAAAAAATAACATTAATAGTAAGAACAATAAAATAATAAAAAGTCCCCCCCCCCCCCCAAACCACTGTAACCAACAACACACAACATTTATTGCATTTTTTCATTAAGTTTTATATTCATAAAAGAAATAGTTTTCATTCTAAAAAAAAACGACAAACACACTTTCCTAATTATTAGGATAGTGAAAGTTAAAAAATAGCAAAGGTTAATAATTAGGCGTAGGTATGTATTTCATTTTACAAAATTATTTTCATTTAGAAAAAAAAATCAAGAAAAAAATAGGGAGGGCGTCGTCAAACATCGCTTTTAATTTAATAACAGCGTGGTCGATGGTCGTATCACGACAAGAGATTGCTGTAGAATCTCTCAAAACTCTGCTAGTGAAATTAACCTCACCCAGCCTGAGTGGGGCCGGAAAAAAGCCAGCATCACACGGGTCGTGGGTTCGAATTTGAGGGGTCACGTTTTCAATATAATTGTTTACCTGGCTGGACGTTGCTTAACTTCAGTGACGAAAACTGGTGTATTCAATGTCGCATCGATGCAGGCGAAAAAGGTTTTTCTCTAAAGTCAATCAAGTTTTCATTCTCTCTCTTCCTGTGCAAGCATCGATGGCGCGTTAAATGCACCGGTTCTCGTTATAGGATGATGGAAGTTAAGCAACGTACAACGAGGTGAAAACTTCGTAATGCTGGCCCAACCCAGGCTAGATGAGGGAAATAAAACAACATTTCCTCTCTTTTTCTCTCTATTCTAATTCTAATGTTTCCCAAAATCTCTAAATTTCTAATCTCTCTTTTTTTCCTTCCCTTTCTGTAACTTTCTTTTTTTTCCTCTCTCTCTCTCTTTCTCTGTCCTATCTCTCTTTTTAGTTATTTAATTATCTCTTTTTCAGTTCTTTTTCATTTTCCTCATCAAAATCTTTCTACATAATATTTCTTTCTCTCTCTCTCTCTCTCTCTCTCTCTCTCTCTCCCTCTCTCTTTTTCACTCTCTCTATCTCTCGCCTTTTTTATTTCTTGAGATTTTCAATTACATAATTCTGTTTGACTACCTCCCTCTCTATTGCTCCCTTTTTCATCAGTTTTTCCATGAAAGTTAAACAAGTTTGACCTAAATTTTGATTAAAAGTTCTTACTGATAGGGAAAAGGAGTGAGAAAGAGAGAAAGAGAAAAGAAAGAAAGAGAGAGAAAAAAGAGAGAGAGAGAAAAAGAGAGAGAGAGAAAGAGAAAGAGAAAAGAAAAACAGAGATAGAGAAAAAGAGAGGGAGAGAAAGAGGGGGAGATAAAGAAGATAGGGATGGAGAAGGTTGAGGAGAGAGGGGGAGATAAATTTGAGAGGGATGGAAAGGTTTGGAGAGAGAGAGAAGAGAGAGGAGAGGAGAGAGAGGAGAGAGAAAGAGAGAGAGAGAGAAAGAGAGAGATAGAGCGAAAGAGAGAGAGAGAAAGAGAGAGAGAGAGAGAGAGAGAGAGAGAGAGAGAGAAAGATATAGAAGTCTATGAATAAGAAATAATAATAAAAAAAACTGTAGCTTTTGCACAAGTGTTTCATTATGTCGTCATGAACGAGTGCATCTCTTGTTCTTATTTCTTTCCATTAAATATTTTTAAAAGGACGGAAAAAAAATCTCGATCAAAAATGTGTTTTTTTCCATGCTTACTCACTTAAAGGAATATTAAAAGCACTGAATTCTACACCACGATTGACTTTGTACATTTTGGGAAATTTCCATAGAAGGTCTCAAGCTCAATTACCCTTGTCCTCATAAGCATCTTTTATTAGAAGGTTTAAAAGTCAGCCAAATTCCCAATTATCTTCCGCTGACATCTAGTGATGTTTTTGGTTCCATTACAACACGAGAAAATGGGGAAGATGGTTGACCTTGGTATCCGCAGGAGTATCCAAAGTTGTCAAGGTCAAGCACCCTCCCAATTCTTTACAGCTGCCAATAATTTTGTTCTAGTGATGTGCCGCCAAGAAAGCTGTTCAATTACAACACGAGAAAATTGGGAAGATGGTTGACCTTGGTATCCGCAGGAGTATCTTAAATTCAGAGTTATCAAGGTCAAGCACCCTCCCAATTCTTTACAGCTGCCAATAATTATTGTTCTAGTGATGTGCCGCCAAGAAAGCTGTTCAATTACAACACGAGAGAATTAGGAAGATGGTTGACCTTGATATGCGCAGAACCTACTTAAATTAGGTAATTAGGAGTTCTCAAGGTCACACAATACTCACTGTCTTCAACTGTCGTTTCGTACGGAGCTCTTAGGAAAGTGGTTCAAGTATAGCTCGAGAGAATTACCAGGATCTTGAAATGTGCCGGAACATCTTAAAGCAGATTTTTTTTAAAGATCAATCACCTTCCGAATTCTTCTTTCAAGCATCATAAATTGAAAAAAAAGATGACTGGAATTTGATTGTGTTTGTAATGAAAGTTTGGAGATCAAAAAATTCAAATTCAAGTAAATCTTTCTTGTGAGCTTCCAGTGAATAAGAGGCAGAACCTCAGTTACGAATTATAAAACAGGATTAGATTCAATCTTAGTGGACACTATTCCTTAACACGCCCTCCAGTGGGAATTTCAACCAGTCCCCACTAGAGGGAGTAAGAAGGGATACAATTTCATTAAAATCGCCTATGCTCTCTAAAATTTACCTGGTAAAAACAAGAAAGATATTATGTAAACTCTCAAATGAAATTAATATATTTATGGTAAAAAAATATACTGTCCATTAAGATTATATGTGATAATCATAGCTGTCTTCATCCTGTTATTCCTATAACAGAAGAAAGAGATAATGAAATAGAAGAAGAACTAGAAAAAGAGCTGCTAAAGCGCCATTTCAACCAATCACAGTGCACTAATTTCCCACTAGAGGGCGTGTTAAGAGATAGTGTCCACTAATATTAAATCTGAGCCTGCTTCATAATCCGGCCCTTAATGTTAAAGAGACGCTCAACAACAAGAAAGTAAAAGTTGTGTGATGTTCCCATCTTCAAACTGTTTTTCTTGAATTTCCCGTTATAGCAGCTTTTTTTTCTAGTTCTTCTCCTTTTTTTTCTTCTTCTCCTTCTATTTCTTTATCTTTTTCTTCTGTCATAGTAATAACAGGATGGAGACAGCTATGATTTTTCCATCACTTTTTCTGAATAAAATCACATACTGGGTCAGAAGAACACGCCCTCCCATTTTAAGTGCATGGTGCCGTCATGGGGGTGGTTCAAAGTAATTGTCCTTCATACAGTTCCGTCGACGAAGTTGTTCATATCAATTTTTTGAAGGACATGTGTTCATATCAATTTTTTTGAAGGACATGCGTTCATATCAATTTTTTTGAAGGACATGGTGTCATCAGAAAGCTGAGTCTCAGGTCTCAGAGCTAAATTATGAAAAAGGATCAGGGGATATTAAATTAGATTTAATATCCCCTATCATGCTCTAGAGTAGGAATTTCAACCATTCAGAGCGCTGAGCGCACTATAGTCAGCTGATAGCCTGAGTCAGATGATAGTGTCCACCTAGATTAAATCTAATCCATACAATTGATTAGATTGACCTTCGTAACAAAAATGATAAAAAAAAAAGGTATGAAATTGAGTGATATCTCAATCACTCAACTGGCCTTATAAAAATTTACCCGGACATGGGAATGGAACCACAGGCCTTCACGTTGCAAGTCCGCGGACTAATGGATCGAGCTACTAATATCGGTGTCAATAAATATCATTAAAAAAACCTTGAAAAAACATTAACATTTATTTACATTTATTATTCAAAATCCCTGGCGGGATAGTTTACAATAGTTTACTTACATATAGTTAAACTAACTTAAAAGTAGGTTAAAATGATATTAATAAAAAGGATTTGTTAATAATTTTTTTACAAAGATGTATGTAAGTATTATGTAAATAAACTAAACTAACTTTTAAAAAAAAACTGTGCTAAAAAATGGAAAATGGAATAAAGTTGTCGGTTTGAAAAAGAGAAAATATAAGAGTAATTCTTTTAATTGGTGTCAAAAAAATTAGGGTAAACTTTGATTGAGGTACCTAATATAAAACTAACATCAGTTTTCCTCATTAAAAAAAGTTAAACTGAAAATTAAAAATAAAAATATAAAAGTAATTCCTCCTTTAATTGGTGTCCAAAAGAACAAGGTGAGGTTAATGCTTCGAGCATTTTCTACCACCTAACCCTAATTAAGTGAACTCTAATTAAGAATAATAAAACTAACATTAGTTTTCCTAACTTGCAATTAAAAGAAAATATGCTAGAGCAAATATTTCCAATGAATTTTTGAAGAACTTTTTATCATGCAAGATGTTCTGTATTTATAATGATACCTAAAGGCACAGTATGTATGAGAACTAAAGTTGACTATGGTTATTATAGGTAATAGTATTATTATAACTCGTGTACGTTTCAAGAATGCACAGTAAACAAACTTCGTGTACCCTTTAAAATGCTGGAATGACCATTGTAAAGATTTCTTTCAGTGATTTACACATAAGTACATAACATTTTATTCTGCTGACATAACTAGCACCATTTCATTTAGTAGTTTCTGTAAAGTGCCCTTCTCATGTGTATGCTCAATGGTGTCAATAATAAACATAATAATGATAATAATAACTAAAAACCATGGTAATAATAATAAAATTGCTCAATGGTGTTCAGAAAAGATATAGATGTTTGCTCACCGAACTGAATGAGGTTAAGAAACCCAGGGTCGTCGGATAGATAGGACATTTCTGAACTTTTTTTTCTTTTCGGGGTTTAACGACGGTTTCAACTGCATGCTCGTACCACAGAGGAGGTTTTACCCTCCATTCGCGGCCCAAATCAGGCTGCTGGAGGGTGAAGTGGTCAGCTGGTACTAGATGAGAGTGTGCAGTGATTTCGAACAACATCGTTAACGGCACACTTTTGTAGAGGAAGAACCGCCCTGCTTTGAACCTCCTTTTTAACGGTACCGTTTGTAAGATATAGAAATTTCCTTTGAACCACGAAAATACATATCAACTGCTGGATAAAATCTTAAGAGACAGCAACGAGATATACCTTTTTTATGTAAAGATGAGTGTTTCACAGCCTTTTTTTTATTTCGTAACCATGAAACAGGAGCTACTGTAGACAGTGCCGGATTAAGGCTGCGCGGGGCCCTTGGCAATTTCAAGGCGCGGGGCCCCAAAATTGTACTGACTTTATTCTAAAATAGTATTTTTAGAACCTTGAAATCGAAGCAAAGTGTCCTGAGCACCAATCCATAATAGTATCCAAAACATAATAGTGAGCCAGCGTCGATGGCATGTTGAATACACCGGTTCCCTTCAGAACACCGAAGTTAAGCGACATCCAGCGAGGTTAAGACTGGATGGGTGACCATTCAAATTCTAATTCTCGTGACGCTGGCTTTTCCCGGCCCCACTCAGGCTGGGTGAGGTCAATGTGAGTATAGCAGGTTTGTGAGTTTCCTGCAAATGGAGGGTAAAACCCCCGTCGTGATATGACCATGGCAGTTGAAAGCGACGTTAAACCCCACTTAAAAAAAAAAAAAAAAAAAAAAAACGACGTTTATAACATCAAAGGCAACATTTTTTCCGAATAATAGTAAAAATATCTAAATATGTATTATGAAAAGTATATGTGTAGAAAGATGTCATTAGGTAAGATGTGTAGAAAGTAGATCATCGATTACTATGAAGATTTTATCGCTAGTATTTAATGCTAATTTTTTTAAAGGTAACTTTCCAAATTAATTCCAAACAATCAAAAGGCACTTTTAAAATGCCCAAAGATTTTTTTTTCTTTTAATGGTACTAGAATTGCATGTCTTGAAAAAAAATCCAAACCATCAAGAAAAGTAAATTTGACGGTGCCGCAGGCGAAATTTTTGCAAAGTTATGGGGTAAAGTACTCGGAAAATAGATAGAAAAAGATATCTTGAAAAATTCATTAAAAGCGCCGCAGGCGACTACAATGAAGATCATTGGTTAAGATGTCGATGAAGCCGATCAAAAGTTTGATGGCAGAGATTACCTAAGGCGATAATCACGTCCTTTGTCAATATTATTCTTTTCAAATACGAGTAATTATATTATATTATGAGCCGCAGGTAATAGGTATCTAAAAATCTACCTATTTTCATATAATTATGTGGTCCATTTTAAGGGGGTCCCGTGAATTTTCTTTTAACATTTTGCTCAACTGGCTGTGATTTTATTTAATATTAAAATCCAGAAAAACCGAGTTAAAGGTCATTCAAACACTTATAATTTATGTAAGCTGCCCGAAAGGCGGGGCCCCCAAAATCGCGGGGAACTTGGCATCTAACAAATCTGACATATTAGTAGGTAATCCGCTAATTTCTATGTGGTTGATCATTGTTTATTCAAGGAATAGATAATAGGGAGCCCCGCGCTTTTCCTTCAATTTATGTACTTTGTTGTCAGTGTGATTTTTTCACTTTTATCTCTTCTTCTTCTTACTCATTATTCAAAAGTACTTAGTGTAAGCTTTTAAAAAATACATAATACCTAGTGTAAGCTTTTAAAACAACTCATAATATCTAGTGTAAGCTGCTCAAGCGCGGGGCCCCCTAAAGCGCGGGGCCCTTGGCATCTGCCAAATCCGCCATATGGTTAATCCGGCACTGACTGTAGACGCTTGTGGTCTATTTTGTAGCCTGCCCAAATAATCAATAAATCATTATACATTAACCCTTTCACTGAATTTGTCCTTGCTCAGGGACATCAATTGGTTTTGCCGATACTAGTGCTGCATTCTATGATTTTGTTTCGGTACTTTTTGGAATTGTTTCTTTGTTCTCTTATCTATCAATTTTTTCAGTAAAAACTGTTTAGTCGATAGTTTGAACTTCTGTTTGTAAACAAAAGATTTTTCAGTTTTGAAGATTTGAAAATTTAGAAAAATTGACTGTTTTGAAAGTTTAATTTGAGGTCGAAAATAGTGCAAAGGCTGGCTTTAGAAGTTCATTTGGGTAAGTAAAAGAGTTATATTTCACGAATTTACATTCATTTTTTATTGGAAAAAAATTACAAGTCCGTAAATTGACTGTAAAGTTGGGTGTCCCTCAGCAGGGACTAATACACTGGGAGGATTTTTCTGGTACAGATGAGTTTATTTATTTTTTCTACTAAATAGCTGTACTTAGGGTAGTAAATTCAAGGAAACAGTAAAGAGTACATATTTATTGTATTTGGGTCGGCATTTGTTCCATGAATCCTTTCTTTCCATACCTCATCCACACACATCCACACAAACCCACACCCACACACCCCCACACACCCACACACACACACACACCTCCACACACACACAAAAACATACCCCCCCCACACATACACACCCCTCCACACACACACACCCCCACACACACACCCCCCCCCCACACACACACCCCCCCCCACACACACACACCCACCCCCCCACACACAAACACACACATATTTTCTATTTTTTTAGTTTAAAAAATTAAGTAAAACAAAAAAAGCCAAGTTTTTTCTATCTTCAAATTATTTCGATGTTTATTTGTTTTATAAACCAAGTGTTGTGTGTAATTATAAGTTTTTCCTGAGAACTTATAAATTTCATTTTTTTTCTCTGTACTGCATTTGTCCCTTCTCAGGGACATCTCATATCTTGGGGTTGGAACCACTTATAAGAAAAAAATTTTTTGGTAACATCATCTATGGATTCCAACAAACTCAAAAAAAACATGGTTCATATTTTTTTTCCAACTAATTCATGGATGTACAGTGAAAGGGTTAAAATAAAATAAAATAAAATGAGAAATTTAGAGCAGCTATAACAAAAAGTACTTACCTAGGTAATAAGCTCTTACCTCCGATAGTATCATCAGAAGTTAGATGTTAAAAAATTGTTGAGAAAATAAAAATGATATATTTGAGGTTAAAGTAATGTACAATAAAAAAAAAGTTTGATAACTTTTTTTTTGTGGTAATCACTTTCGTGATACAGCTTCTCGAGCTCACCTTACTAAATCCACGCTAAAAATAAAAATGGATTTAATATGTAACTTGGGCAAGCATAAATTTATTTATCGGCAGAAAAAATTGTTCTGCAGGGAATCGACTTACAACAGCACTGGAACACGACCCTGATAACACTCAGTGTACTCAATGACCATTGATGAAACTTATGGATAGCGAGATATCTATATAAAAAAAACGAAGTATAGAACTATTATTTCCTGTTTCTTGGAAAGCTACAAAAGACTCTGAGAGCACTTAAAGCTACTGACTCGAAAGCTATCGAACTGACTTCATTTCTTTGGGAGTTTCAATATAGTCGTTCTAGTCTCATATTACTATTATTGTAGGGTAGACCGGGGTCATTCCGGGCACTTTTTACTTTACGATTTAAAAAAAATGGTTAAAGATATTTGAAAATTATAAGTAAACACACACAGAAACCAAATACTCGACGCTACAATTCAGGCTAACAACTCACCTTGAATAAAAATTCAACTTGTGTTTACAGAAAATGTCAACTTAAAAAACATCAATTGATAAAGATAATTTATTATTGAGAACTGTAAACACCCACAGAAAGCACAAATTCGTGGCTAAAATTTAGGCTAACAACAACAGAACTCACCTTGACTAAAATTCAACTTCTGTTTAAACAAAATGTCAACGTGGATTTTTGTCCCGTCTGACCCACTCACCTCCCGTCCGGACTAACCCCAGTTTTCCCTACATATTAAAATTGCCATCTAATAGTATTTTTTTTATTCGATAGTATAAAAATATTAAAAGTGCTATCTGTTGTTGAGTACAATAAAATATATAGAACGCGGGAATGGTGAATTGTCCGGGGCGTCCTATATTTGAGCTGAAAAAAAGGTCAAACCTGATAAAGGGTCCGATATTTGGGCCAAGACTCGAGCTGTACCACATAATTTACGGCTGGATGCCCTTCCTAACGCCAACGATTCTATTTTTGATTTAACGTCCTGTATTAGGACGTGAGTTTTACCCTCCATTTGCTGGTATTCGTACCAGCTACCCACATTAACCTCACCCAGCCAGGGTAGGGCCGAAAATGCCAGCCTCGTCACATGTACGGAGAGAACAGAATTTTCTGAGAAAAATCTGCTCCGACCGGCAATCAAACTCAGGATCTCTGAACTACGGACAGTAGTCTTAACCGTTACGCCACGGAAGCTGGCATTTCCGGCCTCCTATATGTGCGCAATACATACAGGAGACAAATTTTTGATTTGGCCCTAAAGAGCATCAACCCCTTTTAACCTCTTGGTCCCCTTCCAAGAAAAGCCACCTCAATGCGGAGTTAGTTTATCCATCAAATGAGATTAAATTGTCTAGATAAAAAATAATAATACGAAACACAGACCGCTCATCAGTAATTGCATGTTGTAGCCGAAAATATAGCGATAAAAAAAAAGCGCACATGTGTTGATATAAATGTAGATTAGATTTTTTAACAAATATTAATCGTGTTAGGTTAGGTTAGGAAACTACGATAATAACAAGAAGTTGTAAATAATTACCTCACATACAGGGTGGATCATTAAATTATGCAAGAATTGGTAATTTTTAATTCAAAATTTGGTTGAAATTGTTGTGTCACTTTTGTTATGTCATATTGGGAATGGGTACAGGACCAAATGCCACTGGTGACTCAAAGGTAACATTCAGCTAAGAATCAATATCAAATTCGTAATCAGCATCTCAAAATCATTGGATTTGATGAGTCACAACCCCCATCTACGATAAATAATAAAAAAAAGAGTCATAGCCGGTCCCCCTCAAAATAAGGGTAAGTTGGGGCCGAAGTCCAAGAAGTTCAAGCCTTCAAGATATCAAAAAAATGATCAGAGTAGCCCCTATTATTATTTTAATCTCAGAAAATAATGTTCTCTAATTATTTTTGTATATTTAACTAATTTAGAGGATCTTTTGCGGCCTCGTTTTGCAGCCCTTCGGACGCGGCCGCAGAGTGCGGCCGATTTCCACCAAATATTTTGTGGTTTGTGTGGTAGGTATATCAGATGTACTTTCCGACCAAATTTCAAGTCTTTAGCTCTTACCGTTCTCGAGATATCTTGTTCACAGACGGACAGACAGACAGATGGACAAACGCACGGACCAATGGCTGAAAACAACTTTCTTCTTATCCTGAGGCTATGATTCGTCCAGAAATGTGATAAAGTGGGTAGGTCAAATTTTCGACGAATACAATACTTTCCTTATTATAGGATAAGGAAAGTAAAAATACAGAAAACTAACAGGTTCATTTGGGATATCAAAAAAAAAAAAAAAAATGATCGAAGTAAACCCATGGGTATTGTTTTTATTTTTATTATTCTTCTTCTTCTTTCTTTATCTTATAATAAGGTACGTATTCGTCGAGATTTTGTTTTATTTTTTTTTGAAAATCTTGTCTATTTTAAATAAAAATTTAGGGAAGTATGCAGAGTCTTCACTGTAGGGATGCCTGGGTCATTTGTCCCTTGAGCTGATTTTAATATGCAAAAAGACGTTTTTTTGAAGCGCCAATGCGCGTGCGCATTCAGATGTTTCTAAAATAAATAATTGTCAAGGTCGAAGTTTTCCCTATGGCAAGCACGGGACCACCCTACAGTGAACCCTAGAGGGATACCGAAAACGTCTCTTCACACCAGCCCTAGTGTTTTTTTTAAAGAGGTTTCAGAAAATAACAAATGTAAATCGTCCTTCGCCCCCACTCTAGCCTCAAAATGGATAGGGTACGTTTACACTAGGTTCATTAGTCCAACAGAACTGGCTCGGTATAATGACCGCCGATTTGGCATAGATCATTACCATCTGGGTAGGGCGAGAAGACCAAACATTGGACATACGTTACTAAAAGTTCTCTTATAACTCTTATAACACGTTCGTTACCGAACGGCCATATGTGGATGTTTTTGTGTTTTTCTTTGGGACCGAAACACACATGTGGCCGTTATCAAAATTTTAACGAGGGACCGGACATCCATATATGGCCTTTTTGAGGTAGGTTGTTAGTATTAGAACAGATATAGGATCGATTCTTGTACAAATGCGATGCCAAATATGCAAAAAAAAAATCATTTTGGTACCCAGGATGCAACAGCGACTTTACAGCCTGGTCCCTACGTAAAACTTGAAAAAATTGGCTTGGTAACGAACGTGATAAGGGCTGAATCATGAAGCTGAAGGAAATATCCATATTTTTGCAGGTTTCATTTTGGGACCAGTGTCTCTAATATGATTTTATCATACCATTCGAGAAGAATTTGAAAAACGAACTTTTTTCGAGAAAAGTGATGTTCGGCCACTTGAACCAATATTTCTTTATTACCGATTCCGAAAAATATCCACTTTTTGCGGGTCCCATATTAGGCGCAGCGTTCCTTTTATAATTTTATCATAACATTCGAAAAGAATTCACAATACGAAGTTTTTTTCGAGGCAAGGTGTATTTCGTCCATTAGAACCGATATTTAACATTAATCTGGATTTTTTCCAATATTTTTCCGGGTCACATATTAGACGTCTCTATTATAATTTTATCATTCGAAAACAATCAGTATCAGTATAAACAGAAAAGTGAGAAGTTTTACTAGATGTACATGAATATCAGAACATACCTGGACAGCTGTTTCGAGCTTATTTGCTCTCATTAGCAGGTAATAGTTCCGAATATCTATGTCATCAACTGACCTCTCTATTTTAATCAGTAATAATCACAACATGGATTTTTTTCAAGACAAGGTGAGAAGTTCGTCCACCAGAGCAAATATTATATCATTAATCCGGAATTTCTGTAATTACTTTCCGGGTCCCATATTGAGCGTAGCGTCCCTATTATGATTTTATCATACCACTCAAGAAGAATTCACAACACGAAGTGTTTTTTTGGCAAAGTGAGAAGTTCGTCCATCACTTCCATCAGAGCAAATATTATATCATTAATCCGGATTTTTTCTAATTATTTTCCGGGTCCCATATTGGGCGTACCGTCCCTAATATGATTTTATCATACCACTCAAGAAGAATTCACAACACGAAGTGTTTTTTTCTCTCACAAGGTGAAGGCCGGGCAACTGAACCAATAGTTTAAAATTCATCCGCAATTATTTCGTCTTTACTTCCCTGATTTGTGAGGAGCAAACAAGAAAAATCGAAGACAAAAAATATTATTATTTTTAAAAAATCCTACAATTTTGACTTTTTTATACTATTTAAATTTAATAATGTTTTATAATTTCTGTTCAGGGTCTGGCTGGAGGACTATAAACAAGAAGTAAACCAGCAGTCTGGCTGGGGGACTATAATCAGGGAGGAGACAAGCAGTCTGGCCGGGGGACTATAAACAGAGAGTAGACCAGCAGTCTGGCTGGGGGACTATAAACAGGGTGTAGACCAGCATTGGCTTGGTTCTGGGGGCACTTGTCAATTATTAGCCTCCCTGTAAAAACAGTGGTAGAAATTGTCCAACTGTCATTCCACCACTGCACTGTCTAGCTACCAACGTTCACGATGACGCCACACTATGATGATTAATAATTTCTGCTTGGGCTAACTCATTAGTCCTGTTTCGGGCAGTATAAATAAGGTGATTTTATTCTCTCAAGATAATAATAAAATTAATTCCGTGTCCGTGAGTTAGGTATTGATACCTGAATCACGGTGGTGAGAGGATTATATGGACGACCAGATCCAATGTCTAGGTTCCTTTCATGTCCATTGATTCTATTTGGTTTGAACGTCCTGACTTGAGGTAGACAGGACGGAGGTTTTATCCCTATTCCCTGGGGATCGTACCAGCTACCCACATTAACCTCACCCAGTCTAGGGTAGGGCCGGCATCGCCAGCCTCAAAGGTTCGGAGGGAACAGAATTTTCTGTGCGAAAAATTTGCTCCGACCGGGAATCGAACTCAGGATCTCTGAACTACGGGCAGTAGTCACAACCGTTACGCCACGGAGGCTGGATTCTCTCAAGATGAGGACCATGAAGAAGTAATGTGTCACGCGTCTGGGGCATAAATATTTCGCCTTGGGGAACTCGCATTTAAATTTGGAATAAATTCCCCCATTAAAAAAATTCTTAGTATATTTTTAAAATCTCCCTCGTGGACTCTTCATGGTGTTCAGGAGTTTGAATTTTGTATTCAATACGGTTACAGTTTAATTCTAAGGGATACCTTCCGGTGCGCTCGTGTTGATCCAGCACCTAAATGGGAAGTATTGTGTCACTTCTCGCCCATCAGAGGGGAGGCACACTACGGGATGGGCAGGCTGCAACACAGACCACAAGCGTCTACAGTAGCTCCTGTTTCATGGCTATGAAATAAATAAGGCTGTGAAATACTCATCTTTAAAAAAAATATATATACTTGTATATGTATCAGTAAGCTTCTTGGAAGCACAAAGCACAGAGTAGCAATTAGAACACCATGAGTCATCTGTCGGTCAGACACTGGGTTGGGTAAGGTTGCGATAAAGGGGTTCCATTGACCTTTGCTAGTCAAATCAATGCTTCAGATTTTTTTGTTTTTGAAAAAAATATGTTTGTTTTTTTATTTTTTTATAGAAGAGAAAATTTGCATGTAACACCGCCGTTAGGCGGTGTTACATGCAAAGTTGCCCTGGGACCGCCGTTAGGCATTACTTCAGGCAGATATGTGGATTTTTGAGGAGGATTGCCATGATGATTTTTTTTTTTTTACCAACCTCAGTAACTTGATCGATAAGGCGCAGGACTTGTGACCTGGGAGGTCGGTGGTTCGAGTTCCAAGTTAAATAAAGATTTAACAGATTGAGTTTGAGTAGATGTGACATCACGGAAGTGATTAACACAAATACGATATTTTTTTACTTTTTTATGATGAATTTTTATGATACTTTCTCTTCAGATTAAAACGAATTACTATACCTGTTGAATTCGCTCAAGAGTGAATCTATTTACCCTAGTGAGCCAACTTTACACACAAGTCCAACTTACCCCACTTCTCTTTAGTGAGACAACTATACACACAAGTCCAACTTACCCCACTTCTCCCTAGTGAGACAACTATACACACAAGTCCAACTTACCCCACTTCACCCTAGTGAGACAACTATACACACAAGTCCAACTTACCTCACTTCACCCTAGTGAGACAACTATACACACAAGTCCAACTTACCCCACTTCACCCTAGTGAGACAACTATACACACAAGTCCAACTTACCCTACACCCTAGTGAGACAACTATACACACAAGTCCAACTTACCCCACATCTCCCTAGTGAGACAACTATAAGGGTTGGGTGGAAGAGATTGCCATAGGCAATAACCCCGCCCTTTAGTTGGGACATATGTATATATTTTATTTATTTTTTTCTTGTGTTATATTATTATTATTGTCATTTTTATATTTACTTTTTCCCATTATTTGTCTGAATTTGTCTGTATGTTCTACTAATAAAGTGTTTCTAAATAAATAAATAAATAAATAAAACTTAGCTCACTTCTCCCTAGTGAGACAACTATACACACAAGTCCAACTTACCCCACTTCACCCTAGTGAGACAACTATACACACAAGTCCAACTTACCTCACTTCACCCTAGTGAGACAACTATACACACAAGTCCAACTTACCCCACTTCACCCTAGTGAGACAACTATACACACAAGTCCAACTTACCCCACTTCACCCTAGTGAGCCAACTATACACACAAGTCCAACTTACCCCACTTCAGCCTAGTGAGACAACTATACACACAAGTCCAACTTACCCCACTTCACCCTAGTGAGCCAACTATACACACAAGTCCAACTTACCCCACTTCAGCCTAGTGAGACAACTATACACACAAGTCCAACTTACCCCACACTCTAGTGAGCCAACTATACACACAAGTCCAACTTACCCCACTTCTCCCTAGTGAGCCAACTATACACACAAGTCCAACTTACCCCACTTCACCCTAGTGAGCCAACTATACACACAAGTCCAACTTACCCCACTTCACCCTAGTTAGACAACTATACACACAAGTCCAACTTACCCCACTTCTCCCTACCTATTGATTTATCAGACCTCGGGATATCAAAGTTCCAATGAACCCTGGTACCCTCCTAATCAAGGCTTTAGAATTATTTTATTTTTTATATTTCTAAAGATGAATTTTTTTTCAAGATTAGATAATGACTTGAGTATGGTCAGGAAAATGAAGCGATTATGGAATTTTTTGGTATTCAATTTAAAAACTATACCTAGACAAAGTTTTGCGCAGCACAATATCTTTATCTCAAAAAAAAATGTTTTTTTTTTTAATATTTTTGAAGATTAATTTTTTTTCAAGATTAGATAAGACTTGAGAAAAGTCTTAAAAATTCAGCGAGTTGGGGATTTTTCGCTCTCTCTTAACCCACATAATTATTGGCTGTAAGAGAGAAAGTTTAGCACAAGTGCACAACGGAATATAAGTATTTATCTTTTTATTATTTGATTTTTTTAATACATATTTCTAAATATTAATTATCTTTTTAAGATTAGATATAACTAGAGTAAGGTCATCATCACTATTTTTTTAAAGATGTTTGTTTCACAGCCATTTTTATTATTTTCGTGGCCTATAAACAGGAGCTACTGTGGACGCTTGTGGTCTGTGTTGTAACCTGCCCATCCCGTAGTATGCCTCCCCTCTGATGGGCGAGAAGTGACACAATACTTTCCATTTAGGTGCTGGGTCAATATGAGGTTGAAAGATTGAGAAGGATGGTAAAAGAGAGCAACAATAAAGTGTGTGTACGAAAGAGAGAGAGAGATATTTGGAGAGATACCTATATATTATATTTTTATGATGGGTGGTGGAGAAGGAGAGAGAGAGAGAGAGAGAGAGAGAGAGAGAGAGAGAGAGAAAGAGAGATAGAAATTGATTTGATTTTGATTTTGAAAAAATTCATTTATTTATATTTTATTTTTTTTATTATTACAAACATTACATCCCCTAAGCCCAAAGCTAATGCTAACTTTTTGGGGGACGAGTGAGGGAGAGAGAGATAATTGTGGGAAACAGAGAGAGAAAGAAAGAGAGAGAGAGAGGTTTTTGATTGATTTGATTTGATTTTTTAATTTAATTTTATTTATAACAATTTTAAATTTACAAGTATAACATCTCCTAAGCTAATATGAAAAACTTATGAGGAGTGAGAGAGAGAAAAAATATAGGTACGTAGAGAGAGAGAGAGATAATTTTCTCAAGAATTTTCAACTGACCGGAAACACAGGCCAAGTATAAGGTGAAGGCAAAATTCCGCGGAATTTGAAGCCCGTAATTAATTATTCATCTTCGTTGAATATGGAAATGACAACAGGGTAGTTGAAAAGTCAAGGTAGTGTATTTCCGCTGTACCTTAAATAAAAATTGATAAAAGTTAGCGGGAAGTGGGCGAAAACAATAAAACAGAATACATAATAGGCAGCGTCGATGGCATGTTGAATACACCGGTTCCCTTCAGAACACCAAAGTTAAGCGACATCCAGCGAGGTTAAGACTTGGATGGGTGACCATTCAAATTCTAATTCTCGTGACGCTGGCTTTTCCCGGCCCCACTCAGGCTGGGTGAGGTCAATGTGAGTAGCAGGTTTGTGAGTTTCCTGCGAATGGAGGGTAAAACCCCCGTCGTGATATGACCATGGCAGTTGAAAGCGACGTTAAACCCCACTTAAAAAAAAAGAATACATAATATAAACTCTGTTTCGTGTTAATATAGGCCGGTTGGCTGGCGCTACTTGACGAGCGCTCGCCTCCCGGCGATCTTGATTATAAAATGGTTTGTTTGCGTGTATGTATGTTTAAAACGCTTTAACTTAAGAACCGCCAGCCTCCGTGGCGTGACAGTTGAGACTACTGCCCGTAGTCCAGAGATCCCGAGTTCAACACACGGTTGGGGCAGACTTTTTGAATAAAATTCTATTACATCCAAATATGTGAGGCTGGCATTGGGTGAGGTTAATGTGGCCCTACTCAGGCTGGGTGAGGTTAATGTGGGTAGCTGGTACGATTGGAGGCTATGAACCCCGTCCTGACTATGTATCTAATATTCTCAATCAGGATGTTAAAACCAAATAGAATGAACTAGTCACAATAGATCTATTTTTTTTTTTTTTTTTAATTTTAATTTTCCATTTATTTATTACAATTAGGTATAATATGTTACAGATTTTATAATGATTTAATGGTACCCTTTCTCAAAGTTAAAAAAAAACCTGTGTTGATTTGATTTGATTCGATGTTGATTTAGGTCGCAGTGTTAACTGTAAAGGTTTCACTGAAAACCCTGCAACCAGGTCAGATAATAATAACTCGAGAACCACAAGTCGAATGGAGCTGAAATGTTACTTGATCACGAATGACGAATGTTGAGTTCTTTATAAGCCCTTACAAATCGCAGGATACTCATACAAACCTAACTTAAGCTCACCCAGCCTGGGTTGGGCCGGAATGCCAGCATCACGAAGTCTTCACCTCGAAGTCAAGTTATTTTTTGGGGCTGCTGCCACATAAACTGTGGGCTGAAATGGGATTTACAAAGCCGCTCTTTCAGCATGTAAAGTGTTTGAGCTTGTTAAAATGACAGTCATTATAATTATAAAAAAATATTTATTTATTATTACTTATAATACAAATTCGTTAACTCATACATAAAAGACTTCCCGCATATTTACCTGCTGTCCTCTTCATTGTTCCTAATACCAACACTCACCGCATTTCCGACCTGAACATTCTGAACAGCCGAACTGATTCTTTGCATTAGTTATGCTTTCGCTCTGTTCTCTCCTATCACACACGCTATCCGCTCTTCCAATTTGAAAAATATTAAGATCGGGTTCTACGAAAAACACCTAACCTAAAAAACACCTGAAAAAAACGAAGAACGTTAGTTCCAAAGGATTCGTCAAGATAGCGCCAGTAGAGTTTAGAGCAAAACGCTACTGGCGCTATCTTGACGAATCCTTTGGAACTAACGTTTTTCGTGTTTTTTTAGGTTTGGTGTTTTTCGTAGAACCCAACCTAAAAATTGAAAAATCTCTCTTTTTCGTTTTTGTCGGGGGAAGCTGCAGGTCCGCAACTCCTTAGTTGCTTGGCCGCACATGCGCTGGACGTAATGACGTTCCTTAACTTCTGCACATGCGCATTACTCATACTCAAAACAGACAGGTTGTTTCTCTTTGTGCTTTTGAACCACCCTGTATTTCTTGTGTTTCACCGCATTGGTAAATCTTTTGTGGTCAAATTCTGGGCAAACATTGTTTCATGGGCTCATGGAAATTGCCAAGCTGTTCCTAAAGATTGAGCATAATAATAATAAAATTACATTGTCATGACAAGTGAAGGAGTTACATCACGGAATTTTTGAAATTTGAAGCTATTGGATATGCGACACTCTGTAGAAACAACACACTCTTCTAGAAGCCATATAGAAATGACACAAAAAAAATATGAAAAATAAAATAAATGATTTATTATTATTATTAAAATAAAAAAGTATCCAGAAGAGAGTGATCCTGCAAACATTTCATCTTGTGCGGAAATTTTAAATCAATTAATTTTAACATACTATAGTTAAAGTTATAGTGAGAAAGACTTAAATCTCTCTTTACAGAGAGAGCACGTAAAATATTTATTAAAAATACTTCGAAGCAAAAAAAAACCCGGCGCGAACACAAGTTAAAGTGCTTTCATGGAAGAAAAACATTAATATTGAATGTTAAACCATCATTGAATTTGTGAATTTCAAATCTATATTATAGGTATTGGGTATACTTTTTTTTTATCTTATCCTGCTTCTTAGAGTTGCCGCGATTAATCGAACTAATCGATTATTAATAATCGATTTTTTGATAATCGATTAACGATTAGTGACTAGTCAGATAATCGATTAATCGATTATTTTCATGTCGATTAATCGATTATTTTGGACTATCTACTATCTAGTTAATATAGTACTTATAGTTATCTAGATCTAGCAAGCATCTTGGGATTGGGGGAAAAAAAAGTAAAAATTGGGGGATTTTTTTTAATTTTCTCCTTTTTTTTTTTCTCCTTTTGTTAATACTTTTTCGTTTGTTTTATAATTTGTTTTGTTTGTTTTCTTACTTTTGTTTTATATTTTGTGTTTTTGACCTGTGTTAGCAACCCAAGTGTTGATCAACACCAAATATATATTTCAATTCAATTCAATTCAATATATTATTATGATACTAGCTGACCCAACAGACGTTTTTCTGTTCAATACTTAAAAAAGAAGAGAAAGCAATTTTATCATTATAGCAATGAGAATGATACATGGTTTATAGGGTATATGTGTTTCTTTCTCTAAACATAACAGAAAACAAATCACCCATTGCCAGGTGTCGTTTTTTTTTATTATTCAACCTGTGACATTCAACATGTCAAACTATGACAACTTGTTTTTTAAATTGATAAAATATATGCCGTCGTGACAATCTATATAAAAAGAAAAAAAAATATTAATAAAATCTAGTTAGGTGAAAAAATTGGTATTTTTTTTTTTTTTTTTTTTTTTTTTTCAGAGTGCGCACTATAGATCCAGTAGAGGTCAAAATTGGCTCAATTAGTATCTAATTAAAGGAAAAGATATGAGAAATGATAATATGAAATAAAAATAATATGTCGTCGCGACAAAAAAAAAAGTAAAAATTAGTCAAAGTCAATTTTTGGTTAATTTCAGATAATCGTCAAATAATCGATTAATCGATTATTTGAGTGTCGATTAATCGATTACCAACGAGTCCGATTAATCGATAATCGATTATCGAGATTTGAACTAATCGCGGCAACTCTATGCTTCTTAGTGGTTACCTGTTTGAGAACCGCTGCTCTGGAGAAGACTAGAACTTGCTGTTATTACGATTCTCTCTGCTTAGAATTATCAGGTGATTCTTTCTGATTATTTCCTAGAATTACTCCCCCCTCCTTTCTTTCTGTCTCTCTCTTTTTCTCTCTCACGTCCTCTCTGTCTATTCTCTCTCTCTTTCTCTCTCTCTCTCTCTCTATTTCTCCCTCTCTCCCTTTATCTCTCTCTTTACCTCTCTTTCTCTCTCTTACTCCCTCTCTGTCTATCCTTCCTTCTCTCTCTCTCTCTCTTCCTCCTCTCTCTCCCTATCTCTCCCTTTATATATCTCTCTCTCTATCTCTTTGTCTCTCTCTCCTTTCTCAATATCTCTCTCTTTCTCTCTTCCTTTCTCTCTCCCTCTCCCTCTTTATCAATATCTCTCTCACTCTCTTTTTCTCAATCTTGCCATAGCAATAATAATCATAATTTGTCATACTTTCGACTCGAACCACCGACCTCCAGGTTACAAGTCCGCCACCGTGACCTGGAGCAACTGGAGCTGGAGCTAGGTCGGAACAGATAAGATGTAAGAGAGAGAGAGAGACAAATTGATAATTTTATAAATTGTTTTATTAGTTTTTTACGTCATCATATAATTCCCCTTATAGTTCTAGCTAACAACTAACCCATTATTCAAGAGAGACAGAGGGAGAAAAGTAAAGAGAGTGAAACGAGAGAGAAAGTCAAAAATAAAGAGAGAGAGAGAGAAAAAAAAAGAGAGAGAGAGAAAAAAAGAGAGAGAGAGAGAAAAAAAAAGAGAGAGAGGGGAGAGAAAAAAAAAGAGAGAGAGAGAGAAAAAAAAAGAGAGAGAGAGAAAAAAAAAAGAGAGAGAGAGAGAAAAAAAGAGAGAGAGAGAAAAAAAACGAGAGAGAGAGAAGGAGAGAGAAAGAGAAAAAGAAAGAGAGAGAGGTGAGTTTGCCTCTTTTTATCAACTTTATTCGCGAACAAGTTAAGACTTGCAGAAAAGAAACAACGTAACTATGCTATACTAATTATACTTTGCAATAATACTATACTGCTAATACTAACACTTTTGCTTACAATAATAATAACAATATCGCCTTATTCAGTTATTCATTGTGCCTGATTAGGACTAGTGAGTCCCATTATTCCAGCAGTAAACCCAAGACATAATATTATATGGTAAAAATACCAAATGGGAGGATAACTTGTCATGTCCCGGCTGGGTTTCGAACCCGCGACCTCTGGAAACTCTGGATTCACAGAGTGCCATTACATCTGAGCTACCGGGACAGACTGATACCATTCACCTACCTAATATTGGAAATTTGGTAGATACTAATAAGCAACGTTCAGCAAGGTGAAGACTTTGTGCTGCTGGCATCCCGGCTCAATCCAGGCTGGGGGATTTTAATGTAGGTAGCAAATTTGTGAGTTTCCAGCGAATGAAGGGTAACACCCTCGTCATGATATCACCATATACATAGTTGAAAGCGATTTAAAACGTCATATTAAGTAAGATGACGTCACATCAAGTCACGGCATGACCTTGAGTTATATGAATTTCCTCAATGCTGACTCAACAAGTGGGAAAAAAACTGCCAATTATTGTACATACTAGGCAATTTTGAGATTTTCTACCAAATCACTTGTAGGTATCTCTAAAACAGCTTAACCGATTTTATTCAAAGAAAAAATATATAGTAAAATACCGTTTTTTCTATATTTTAGACAACACAGAAAATTCTGTATCGGCATGTCGTAGACCTTATTTTTGCTCTTTTTTGTTCAAAATCTTGGTTTTTCTCTATGTTCAGAAAATTTCGTCAAAATCCGTTCTGTAGTTTCAGAGATTTGCGCGTTACAAAAAATGTTTTAACAGACAGACAGACCGACGGATAGACACAAAACCAAAGTTTCTCTAGAGTTTCAAAGTTGCGCAGGAGTTTCTAGTCTCTATTGTACATATAAACCACGCTACCTGGATTAGCAGAATAGCGCCTTAACCACTTGACTACCAATGCTCGATTATAATATTTCACATAATAATATTATTCTTATTAAATAATAGAGTTATTCAATAATAATAATTTTAAATAAATATGATTTAACCATGCTTCCAACTGCTTGGTCATAACATTATAATAGATATCAAGATATAATTTATTATTCAGGAATAAATTCACATCACGTGTCGTGGAACGTTTGTCCCATTGTGTGTGAAGTAAGCCGCCACTGACATGATGCTAGCCGGCAACTTTTGTCTTTCATAATAATAAAGCTGAGAAGGAGAGAGAGAGAGAGAGAGAGAGAGAGAGAGAGAGAGAGAGAGAGAGGGAGAGAGAGAGAGAGAGTCTTTCATACTTTTGTCTTTCATACCGGTGAATCTGAGAGAGAGAGAGAGAGAGAGAGAGTCTTTCATACTTTTGTATTCCATACCGGTGAGAGAGAGAGAGAGAGAGAGAGAGAGAGGGAAAGAGAGAGAGAGGGAGAGAGAGAGAGAAAGAGAGAGAGAGATAGAGATAGAGTTAGAGTGAAAAAGGCATACAGAGAGAAAGAAAGAGGAGAGAGACAAAGAGAGAGAGAGATAGAATGAGAATATAGATGGGGGGAGAGAGAAAGAGACAGAGAGAGAGACAGGGTATCATTATGTGGTCAAAATCCTAAATGGAAGGTAACTTGTCATGTCCCGGCCAGGTTTCGAACCAGGGACCTCTGTATTATTAGTCAGATGCCTTGACCAGTGAGCTACAAACATTATATGTATACAGGGTCTTCATAAAGTCTCACCCAGGCCTAGGTTTCTCGAAAACGATTCAAAATATCAAAAAACGCAAAAACCCGTATTCTTTTATATTTAAGGGGATTGATTTTCAGCCAAAATTTTTTTGCCTACACGGCCCCAGTCAGGCTGGGCATGGACCAACTTTAAAATCTTAAATATAATGGTATGTCTTGTGGCATATTGTTTTAAAGATCTTATTGAGAGAAGTTTATTACAACAAATTTTAGTGAGCTACAACTTACCGTTCTCGAGGTACAGGGTCGGACGTCCTGCGTAATATCCATATATATTTTAACGCGCTAGTCTGATCATATCACGACAAAGGTGTTACCCTCCCTTCGCAGGAAACTCACAATCCTGCTACTCACATTAACCTCACGCAGCCTGGGTTAGGCCGGCATGCTCGCATCACGAAGTCTTCACCTCGTTAGACGTTGCTTAACGTGATCTGACGAGAACTGGTGCATTCAACGTGCCATCAAGGGTGGCTAATATGCTAGTCAAGTGGTTAACGCGCTAGTCTGATAATCCAGGTAGCGCAGGTATCGGTTGGTTCGAATCCCACCCAGTGCATGAATTTTGTCTCATTTTTTTTATTTGTGACCACATAATAATAAGACTCTGAGTGTTAGGTGGTAGAAAATGATTTGAGCATTAACCTCACCTGCTGGTTACCTTACACTAAAGAGTGTTATAATCTTAATATACAGGGTGTTTCAGAAAAGTGTGCATTAATTTTAACCACGTATTTTATGTACCATTTTAAGGGGGGTCAACTCTATAACAAAATGGGCGAAAGTGCTTCATAAGGGAGATACACATCTCTAAAGGTTCTTTAAAAAAATCTTAGATTTTGAATTACGCCTTACATGTTAGAGTTATTGAAACGCGGAAAAAAATTGACTCCCAATACAAGATGACGCCGTTATTTTGATGTGAGAATTGAGGTCATTGCACTTTCAGGGACGGCCACAGGGGGGTTAACTGAAAGAAAATAGGCCATACTTTTTTGGTGGTTAATCGAATTTGAATTTTGTTTTCGCCAAATGAATAACCATGTTATTTTACACGGATAAGGTCGGAATAACTTTTCTCTAAAAACAAGACAAGTGCCTCAAATTTGAAATTGATGATTTTTCATTTGGTATGTATGCTTTAATAAAATAAAATTGCGAAATGTATGCAGTGCTCATGGTTTTTATTTGTTTTCTTATCAATTTTGTTTCCGATAAACTACATTGAAATGTTACCCAGTTCATTTTAAAACACTTTCGCCCATTTTGTTTTAAAGCACTTTCGCCCATTTTGTTATAGAGTTGACCCCCCCTAAAATGGTACATAAAATATGTGGTTAAAATTAATGCACACTTTTCTGAAACACCCTGTATAAATGTCAAAGACACTCACTGACCACTGACCACTGACTGATCATCGCTCTACAGCCCAAACCGTAAGTCCTAGGAAGCTGAAATTTGGTAGGTAGCTTTGTCTTATAGTCTAGATGTGCAATAAGACGGGATTTTTCGAAACTCCCACTACAACACCTGCCATTGGCGAAAAAGGATTTTTTGCTTTCACGGCTATGCCTCGGCCCGCAAAGCGGGCGATAGCCCGCTAGTAATATATATTTACACTTAATTTTTTATACAAATCTATCAATCATCAAAAATTAATACCAATAAATTAAAAATCTATGATACAGAACATTATTATTAATTTTTATTTACAGTTGTTTTGTAATCCATGGCGAAGTTAACGCCTCAGGCAATAACCCCGCCTAAGGCATTCACATTAACTTAACTTCCTCATTAACATAAAAATAGTAATAATATGACTTTTATATGACTAATACCACTAGTGACCAGTCCACATAGTTATGAACCCAGCATGAAGGACTCCGGCTAGATGAGATAAATTTGATAGGTCCACTGACTTCTGAACCGGACATTCAACCTGATGGTAGAATCAGTGAGTCATTCCCGCGAGTGAGGAAAAAATTGTAGAAGATAAAGTCGTTATGGGAGATAAAAAAAGCGTGCGTGTAGTGATATTACGTGACTAAAAAACAGAATTCGGTAAGCTATCGTGTGCAGTAAAACCAGGATATGAAAGAACTGGATATAAGAGAAACCTGGATATAAGAGGAACATGGATATAAGAGAAACATGGATATAAGAGAAACCTGGATATATATAACTTGGATATAAGATAACTGTATACATATAAGAGAAACCTGCATATAAGAGAACTGGATATAAGAGAAACTTGGATATAAGAGAAACCTGGATATAATAGAAACCTGGATATAAGAGAACTGGGTATAAGAGAAACGTGAATATAAGAAGAACATCATGGATATAAGAGAAATTAGGATGTAAGAGAACCCTGGATATAAGAGAAACCTGGATATAAGAAAAAACTGGATGTAAGAAAACTGGATATAAGAGAAACCTGGATATAAGAAAAAACTGGATGTAAGAAAACTGGATGTAAGAGAAACCTGGATATAAGAAAAAACTGGATGTAAGAAAACTGGATATAAGAGAAACCTGGATATAAGAGAACTGGTGGACAGTTCGGTGGTTCAAGTTCTGGCCCTTGAATGACTCATCAACTGATCTCTCTATAGGGGTATTTTTCTTTTGGATAATTCTTTTTTCCAGGTTCGATATTTCCAAATATTTCCATTTTATTCCAAGGTCAACTTCACCACATTCGTGAAAGAAAAATATAAAAGAACTGGAAGCAAGAATTTTCTACTTCCATTTTGGGCTAACCAAACTGGAAGAAGGAAGAGGAAAAATTTCCTCTTCCAAAAGAAAAATGACTTGCTTTCAATTTGGTTAATTTTATTCCAGTTTGGTTAACTTTGGTTAGAAAGAATCATACGGCTCATACCTATATCATGGATAATATACCAATGTACTCGTATATCTATATTATAATGGATATGTATATCCATTATAATAATGACGGCATGTCACATGTGTGTAGCAATGACCTTCCTGTGGATAGATTGTGCCACTCATTAGTCATATAGTCATAATAACACGGGCACCAGGCAACTCCTGTGTAGCTGCAATTTAACTGTCCGCTGTACTTTGTGTGCACGTATCATCAGATACCTATTTCTCTGGAATCACCGAAGTCAAGCAACGTCCAGTGAGGTGAAGAAAATCTTCCTAATCATCGTCATCATCTATCTTCCTAATCATCATTATAGGGTGGCGTCATCGTGAACGATGGTAGCCAGACAGTGGAGGAATGACTCAGCACTTCTACCTCTGTCTTTACAAGGAGGCTTACCTATAATTGACAAGGGCCCCCAGAACCAAGCCAATGCTGGTCTACTCTTTGTTTATAGTTCCCCAGCCAAACTGCTAGTCTACTCCCTGTTGAAAGTGTCCCAGCCAGACGGCTGGTCTACTCTCTGTTTATAGTCACCCAGCCAGACTGCTGGTCTACTCCCTGTTTATAGTTCCCCAGCCAAACTGCTGGTCTACTCCCCAGCCAGACATCTTCCTAATACAATTTTTTACTGATTACTTCATTTCCTTTATTATCATCTTCAAATTATATTTATGTGGTTTACAAAAGATACATTTAGATTTTAGTTTATTATTCTAACCGCTTCTCTGTTAAGTACGTATGACTGTATTTTCTAGTTTTGTTGTGAGTTTTATGACATTATCTTGTTAATATTATTATCTCTGTATAGGGTGTCTCGTATATTATTTTTTATTTTTATTTATTGAAGGTAGCGATAATAATATTAATAAGCGAAAATTTCGCCTACATGATAGTCCACGGTGGAACCTACCCTCAAAATATTTGCATTTGTATACGGGACACCCTGTATATAAAACTCAAATCTGTGCGTGGCTGACTATGTATCTATCAGGGGGTCGTCTGTTTACAATACCACAGTCCAAACAGTAACAGATATCAATTTTTTCATGAAAATCGACCCCCCCCCTAAAACCATTATCGCTTTGCCCAGAAAAAATATTAAAAGTTCAAAAAGGCATGGCTGTTCAGCAGTACGGCCATGCCTTAGTTAATTTGAAATTTCAGGGTTAAGTGGTGTCAGTGAATGTAGAAATCTACTTAATATTCCATATCGTCCTCCTATTTGCCTATTTCAAATAAATCTTCACTGTTATAAAATAGAAAATAAACATGAAAGGAGCCTAGACATTGGATCTGGGCGTCCATATAATCCTCTCACCACCGTGATTTAGGTATCAATACCTACCTCACGGACACGGAATTACTATTATTATACTGTTATAAGTAGTAGCATTGCTTATTTGCTTAAGCCAGGATAACAGTCCATACACGCGTTAGGCGGTTCATTGTTTCTTAGGTATTATTCTAGAATTACCTTATTTATAATATTGTATGCTCTTGCTCATTCGTATAACTAAATAATTTTCTTTTATTATTATTATTTTTTGTTGAAGATGAGTGTTTCACAGTTATTTTTTATTTCGTAGCCATGAAATAGGAGCTACTGTAGACGCTTGTGGACTGTGTTGAAGCCTGCCCATCCCTTAGTATGCCTCCCCTCTAATGAGCGAGAAGTGACACAATAATTCCGATTTATGTGCTGGGTCAACACGAGCGCACCGGAAGGAATCCCTTACAAACAACTGTAACCAAATTTTTGATACAATTTTTTGTCGGCACGGGGGTTCAAACCCGGGAACAGCTAATCGTATACTTTCCATTATGATGGTCTACCGTGTACTGGTAATCAACTGGTTAACACGCTAGTCTGGTAATCCAGGTAGCGTAGGGATCCGTTAGTTCGAATCCCACCCAGTGCGTGAGTTTTCCATCATAACTTTTAGTTATGTGAAAACATAATAATAAGACTCTCAGGGTTAGGTGGTAGAAAATGCTTTGAGCATTAACCTCGCCTGTCGGTTACCTTCTACAAATGAGTGTTATTACTATAATATTGTTGCTATTGCTCATATCTATAACTGAATATTATAAATTATTATATTAAAGTGTATTTTTCCATTAAGCTGGTTCGTACTTCGGTATAATGACCTGACCTCATGTGGAATATTAAATCTCAAATATATACATAGATTACACCAGCCTCCGTGGCGTAACGGTTCTGACTACTTCCCATAGTCCAGAGATCCTGAGTTCGACTCCCGGTCGGAGCAGATTTTTCACACTGAAAATTCCAATCCCTCCGTATTAAGGGTTGGGTGGAAGAAATTGCCGTAGGCCATAACACCGCCCTTTGGTTATTAGGACATATAATTATGTTTTTATACATTTTTCTATTCCTTTTCATTTTTATTGTATAGTATTGTTTCCAGTTAAATTAATTATTTGTATTGTACCATTATGTCCATCTATATCTATAATAGTAAAGTGTAAAATAATAATAATACATGTGAGGCTGGCATTCCTGGCCCTACCCAAGCTGGACGAGGTTAATGTGGGTAGCTGGTACGATTCTCAGCGAATGGAGGGTAAAACCCCCGTCCTTAAACAGAATTACGTTAAATCAAATAGAATCTTTGGCGTTAGGAAGGGCATCCAGCCGTAAAAAAATGTCCTTAAACTAACCAACATCAACCATGAGGTTGAACAACATCGACCCTGCTTGAGCGGATAAGACAGAGTAAAACTTAGAATATGTATAAGAATAGTTATACAACTATCTCTATCTAATATGTATAAAACATTAAAAGATAAATAGCTAGTTCTATATGTTCTTATGTGACCTGGGTTCGATCCCCAGCGCGGCAGGACTTTTCTGCTCTGTACTTGGGTGTTCAAGTATCCACTCATATACCTCGTGATAAAAAATGAGTAGCTGCTTTTATTAAAAATGAGTACCCGTCGGAGTTCGAACCCGGGTCACCTGGACTGCAAGCCGAGCATGCTACCGCTAGGCCAAGGTGTCTACTTTATTTAAAAGGTAGTTGTTCCCCGGAACCACTTTCGCAATACTTCAAGGCACTTTACCTTTACACCCATGCCATTCCGGAAACGGAAAAACTTGGTCAGATTATTATTATTTTAGTATGCTTTATTAGGAGGACAGAGTACAATGTTAACAGTATAAAATTAAGAAAAAGCAAACAAATGACAAAATAAATAAGTAAAAAAGAAAATTAAACTAATGTCCTGCCTAAAGGGCGGGGTTATTGCCTGTGGCAATCTCTTCCACCCAACCCTTTCATCTTCGGCCGGGATTCGAACCCGCAACCTCCGGTTCAGTAACTAATGCTCTTAACCACTGAGCCATGGAGGTGTCGCCCTATGAATATATTGCATGTATGAGTAAATACATAACGATTAACAACTTGGAACTTGAACCACAGTCGGGACTTGAACCACCGACCTCCAGGTTGCAAGTCCACCGCCTTATCGATCAAGTGACGGAGGTCGCGTTTCATTATTATCAAGATGATAGAGAAAGGATTGTCAACTCAAACTTATCAAAAGTGTAAGATTTTAGTATTACTCCAGCTAAGATAAGAGTAGCGCGTGCCTCCATTAATGATAATTGGCAGATATTATAATAATAATAATATTATCGCCTTATTTATACTACCCGATTAGGCCATGTTTTATGCCATCGGTTGTATGGATTATCACGACTATACATACAAAATACCTAATGACAATATAACCATCACAAGGAGCGAAAATGGCCTAGGTAGAGGATAGTTTGCAGTTAAAAACATACTAAATGAGGAACTCAGAAAACGGGTTTTAATAAATAAAAAAGGCTGTGAAACACTCATTTTAAAAAACACCCAGTTTAAACTGCAGTACGGAGCAACAGCACTAGTGATGGTGGTAATCAATTTGCGTGGTAATGAGGGCACCAGATGTGGTGAGGGTCTTGCAATTAGGGGACCCAACACAGAATCATAGGGGGACCCCAGACCCCACAGAATCAGGGGACCCCACGTGTGAGACAGTGCAGAAATTCAGACTGCAACAGTATATGGGACACGGAAGGGGTTCTTTCTGGAGAGAGATAGAGAAAAAGAGAGAGAGATATAGAGATTGAGAGAGATATAGGGAGAGAGTGAAAGACAGTGAGGAGAGAAAGAGAAAAAAAGAAAGAGGGAAAGACAGAGAAAAAGAAAGAGAGAGGGGAGAAAGAGAAAGAAAGAGGGAGAGAGAGAAAAAGAAAGAGAGAGGGAGAAAGAGTAAGAAAGAGAGAGAAAAAAGTTAGAAAAAGAGATAGAGAAAGAAATATACAGTAAAAGAGGGAGAGAGAGAAAGAAAAATAGAGAAAGAGAGAGAGAAGGAGCGAGAGAGAGAAAGAGAGAGAAAAATTAATATAGAAAAAGAGATAGATAAAGCAGTATAGAGATAGAAAGAAAGGAACAGAGAGAGAAAGAAAGATAGAGATAGGGAGAGATAAAGAGTGGAGAGAGATATAGGGAGAGAAAGAGAGAGAGAAAGGAGAGAAAAAGAGATAGAAAGATTAATAGAGAGGTGAAAGTTAAGGGAGCCGCACTATGGTACAAAATCGAAGAAGGGCCAAAAATGAGGGCCGGTTGATATTTTTAAAATTAAACCTATCGAGTGGGGTATTGAATGAAAGGTATCGATGTCCTCATGTATAATTGAATATTTATATAGTGCGATAGTTGAATCTACAGAGAGATTTAGAGATTCAACTTGGCAATGCAGCCTGCATGCTTGGAACTCTACCACATGTCAGTGGTATGGATCATATATACAACCTTCAATAGATGTGTTACTTGAAAAATAAGTTGAATCTGTGTGAGGTTTACAGTTCACAGAACTACTAGTATAATTCTGCCCTAACATACATGATCTGGTTGGCACTGCATACATTTCGATGTCCTTATGCCTAATTGAATATTAAATTTATAATGCGATTGTTGAATCTCCATAGAGCCATGCAGCCTGCATGCTTGGAACTCTACCATTCGCACACCTAGTGCGAAAGGTATGTAACTCAAAAACATCGATTGGGAAAGAAAATTCTCAAAAATCCCAAAAATAATAATAATAAACGAATTTAATCGCTTACTGAAAAATCGTCTTTTTTTTAGTTACATACCTTTTGCACTAGGTGTGCGACATATGTGTTACTTGAAAAATAAGTTGAATCTGTG